>APFE031005412.1:113969-155951 GCA_000404065.3 Pinus taeda | reverse complement strand
TCTACCAAGAAGTTTTTTGTGAGCATAGATGTTCAATTTATTGAGGAGGAAGCTTGGGATGGAAGCATAGAGAAAACAGTGAATGTTAAGAACTGTTTGTCTCATGATGAAGATGATGAGGAGATGGCTGAAACACATCCCCAAACAGTAGCGCCAACACTAGGACAGCAAGAGACACCCTTGAGGAGAAATGAAAGTGCTTCTCCAAGCACACCACAAAGTGGAAATTCAAGTGCATCTTCAAGCACTTGCACACCAAGTGAAAGAGGTAAGAAATTCAGAAATTTAAGTGACATTTATGATGAAGGAATGAATTCCTTATTTGCCTTGTATTGTCATGTTGATGACCCTATTCATTTCGAAGATGCAATTAAAGACAAGAAGTGGATAGAAGCAATGGATGAGGAGATGAATGCCATAGAGATAAACAAGACATGGGATTTGGTTGAGCTACCAAAAGGTAAATAAGTCATTGGAGTCAAATGGGTCTATAAGACCAAGTGCAATGCTGAAGGCAAAATTGAAAGACACAAAGCAAGGCTGGTTGTCAAAGGGTACAAGCAGCAGTATGGGAGAGATTATGAGGAAACTTTCGCACCGGTTGCAAGAATGGAAACCGTGAGAGCAGTGTTGTCCATAGCACCACAAAACAAGTGGAAAGTTTACCAAATGGACGTGAAGTCAGCGTTCCTAAATGGAGTGTTAAAGGAGGAGGTCTATATTGTACAGCCTCTAGGCTATGAGAAGAAAGGCCAAGAACACAAAGTATGTAGATTGAAGAAAGCTCTTTATGGGCTGAAGCAAGCGCCAAGAGCATGGTACAGTAGGATAGATTTCTATCTACTGGAAAATGAGTTTGACAAATGTGAAAGGGAACCCACTGTCTACATCAAAGAAAATGATGGTAAGATTTTAATTGTAGTATTGTATGTTGATGATGTTATTTTTACAGGTAATGATGAATACCTCATTAAAAATTTCAAATCAGTCATGAAAGAAGAATTTGAAATGACTGACATGGGTTTGCTGAGATACTTCTTAGGAATAGAAGTAGATCAAAATGAAAATGGAATTTTTATCTCTCAAGCGAGATATGTAAATGAAGTGTTGGGTAGATTTAATATGCAAGAGTGCAAGGCAACGATCACTCCCATGGTAATGGGATTAAAGCTCAGCAAAGAGGACAGCAGCAAGGATTTTGATCCTAGCTTATATAAGAGCATAGTTGGCAGCCTCATGTATTTAACAGCAACTAGGCCAGATATAATGTTTGCTGTTAGTTTAATTTCCAGATTTATGGAGAGGCCAAAGGAAGCACATTGGCAAGCAGCGAAAAAAATTCTCAGGTATGTCAAAGGTACTAAAATGCTTGGAATTTTATATAATGCTTCATAATGTTCAGATTTAGTTGGCTACACCGATAGCGATTGGGCTGGAAGTGTAGATGACTGGAAAAGCACTTCCGGTTATGTTTTTCACATGGGTTCAGGAGGCATTTCATGGGCTTCTAAGAAGCAATCCATTGTAGCATTGTCTACAGCAGAGGCTGAATATGTGGCAGCTACAGCAGCAGCATACCAAGCAGTGTGGATGAGAAGAATGTTGAGGAGATTAAGCCGAGAGCAGGCAAAAGCAACAATATTTTTTTGTGACAATAGCTCAGCTATTACATTATCAAAGAATTCAGTGTTTCATAAGATAACGAAACACATTGATACAAGGTTTCACTACATCAGAGAATTGGTAAACAATGGAGAAATTGTCCTAGAACATTGCAGGACTCAAGAACAGGTTGCAGACATTTTGACAAAGCCATTGGATCAGAAAAGCTTTGAATTTTTGAGGAAATGTTTGGGTATGAATGAATGCCCAGCAGTTGAAATTAAAGGGGAGCGTTGAAAGTGTAATTCCAATTGCGCATTGGGTGAAGGAGTGCAGCGACCCCAACGACTACAGCGATGAACACTTCGGCGGTGAGCAATTCGGCGACATAGAACTCCAGCGATAAGCGATCGCCGATATCACATCGGCGAAATGGAAGCGGGGACTTATAAAGTTTTTTGTTGTTTGCGATGAGCGATCGCCGATATCGCATCAGCGTATAGCTATCGGCGTTTTAAGTGGAGCATAACTTTTTACAAATGAGCAATTGCCGATGGGCCGGACCCGACGATGGTATTAATTCCTTTTGATAAATTATCGGATCCATAGTATTTTCGCAATCGAGGAAACCAAGGGTGCAAACTTTTTCATATATGCTTGCTATGCGATGAAGCTCGGACCTGATGGATTTCCAAAACCATATTGTATAATGGTTGAAGTAAAAGCCTGCAAATAATTTTGACATTAAGTAAAAGTTTCTTTACTGCCGTTTATGTTAGTAAATCAGTAAATGCAAATTTACTGAGGGTTGGTAAGTTTAGGTGAAGTTTTTAATTTTATCATTTTTTTTTTATTTCAGCGGGAGTATGGGCACAAGTAAATGTCAGTAAAATCATTTAATCTTTATTATCTTCTTTTACGGCAACATGGCAAGTGAAAACGTATGTAAGTTTTCTGGTTGTCATATATAAATGTAATGTTTCATTTTTTTTGTGTGTTTGAGTAATTGAGAAGGGAAGCACAGCAGTGCGTAAGTGATTTTCTTTTGCAAAAGGATCCACGCAGCAGCGTGAGAAATGTATATGTAACTTTCACACTATAGTGAATTGTAATTGGTGAATCCCTCTGTGAGAGAGGAAGATCATAATTTGTAACTGAAATCTTTTAATGAACATAAATCTTTGGAGTGCAAAACTCTGTCCGTTGCTCAGGATTTTTTTTTTATGTTTCCACTGTGTTAAAATTCCTATGGAGAAACATAGCATTGTCTCTGTGTGCAAATTTTTATTATTGTTTTTGGGATTTTACCAGAAAAATCCCCAACATTTTATACACATACGGAGATCTCTATCAGATAACAAAGCGTGGCCATCATCGTCGAAACGCATTTGCATCAAATTAGACAACATATCAACCCACGGATGACTGGTACCACTTGCGAGTTCTTCCCGTCGGTGTACAATTATTTGCTCAACAAATTTGTCAATGGTTCGCAGAGACCCCTGGAGCTTTGCTTCAACTCTGATGCCCAAAAATCTCATTGCCTTCCATACAAGGGAAGGCATAATGAATCTATAGGCGCTGGCTTCAGTCGCTTCATGAAACGCTTTCTCGACCTCAAAATCTCCCAATCTAGGATTGAGGAAACCTACTTCCACTCCGAACACAACGCTGCAAATACCGTCAAATGTCAAACGAACCATTACATCTTGAATGTCCACAGCCGAAGCACTTCGACATGCATGTTCCAGTACAGACACAAGTCTCGAGTTCGCCAATTCCTTCGTTGTGTCAATCAACTTTCTTGTGAAGACCGGGCAATGGAAAATCGACAGCCGAACCAGGGGAAATGAATCTGATCGCTCAAAACAAAGAAGCAGAATTTAAACCAAAATGAGGGAAAGAACGGCCTACCTGCAAGCATAAAAACTAGCAGAGTGGCAATCTAATATTTTTGCATAAGAGGTTCAATCCACAAGAGAGCTCTGAGGTGAAAAGAAGGCAACTCAACCCATATTTGGAAAACGCAGTCAAAGTGCGGCAAGATGACACTTCAGATCAATGGTTGAAAGTCTTTTACATGAGCAGGGTAAAAGTGTTGACGATTGTTGATGCACAGGAAAACCTATTGACCTAATTAACTAAGTTTTACCGTTAAGAAAAAATGACTTAGAAGCAAAGGAGTGATGTATATAAACTTGATGTTAGTATTATGTTTATTATCAATATAGTTGAAATTTAAAATAAGTCATATGAGTGAGATATATGAATTTGATGCTAGTATTATGTTTATTATCAATATATTTGAAATTTAAAATAAGTTATATTATCTTATTTCATATCAGAAATAATTATTAATTTTTTAAAATTGGATTTTAGGGCAATTAAAATATAATTATATTAGAAACAAATAATATATTTATTTTTAAAATGAAATAATATAAATATTTTTAAAATAAATAAATATTTATTTATTACTCAAAAATTTTCAATGGTAACCCCTCATTACAATACATTAATATATCTATATTTCTTTGTTATACATCGCAACTTTAAGTTACAACAAGGTAAACTGCGAGGTAACAAGTCCCTGCATTGAGTGGGTAGTTGCTCAAGCAAACACCATGTCCTAAAATGTTCTAGCAAGGTTGTTTACCCATCAGCTAAATCAAAGGCATTAAAGGCAGGGGCACAGCCACCAGAGCCAAAGGCATCTGAGAAAGCACCATAGACAAGGGTTACTCCGCTCGCAAAAGAATGAAAGAATTCCGACTAGTGATTTCAAAAAATGCTACTTCGAGAATATATTTCTAAAGCTACCTAAGTGGTTATTAAATGCACAAAAGCAAAATCGAGCAAAAGAAGGGACAAGCTATAACAAGAAACAACATAATTGACCTGTCTTCTTTTCAAACTACATTTCCATCTTACTATGAAACACTTACTCCCACAGATTCTTCAACCTTGAAGATGAATTGGAGCTATAAGACAACATAACAAGCAGATAGCCAAATCCCGTCTAAAGGAAGACATTAGATTGCAGCTTCAAAATAGAGAAAATTAGTCATTGTTTTCTATGGTGTGCCAATATTTGCAGTCATTCTTGTGGCTTTATGGGCCCAAACATTATTCTCAAGAGAAGGATAGAGCTAATGATTTCTTCACATAAATGGTTGACAAAGGTATCGAATCACAACTCACTTATGATTTTCTGATTTATGGATATTGCAACAAAGATAACAATATGCTTCAGTAGTTTGGCCCCTGCGATAATATGGTGGAAAGAAACATCACATCAGATACATTTACTCTAAGGAGGCAGAGCATGTGTTTTGGGAACTACTGGACAAAGTTTTATTGCTAATTTACAAAATTGTAACACTTTTATCATTAAAGATTCTAAGGAGGGTGATATGCAGTGAACCTTGTAGTTGCGGGATGAGTGCAATAGAAACCTGACTGTGCACATTGTGCTCATGGATAGGCAGTAACAAGCATTGGAAACTTTCTAATTATCTTCCAAAGAAATACTTAAGTGGAGAAGGATAGAGCTAACGATTTCTGCAAATAGATAGTTGATAAAGGTATCAAATCATAGCTCACTTATGATTTTCTGATCTATGGATATTGCAAAAAAGGTAACAATATGCTTCAATAGTTTTGCACTTGTGATAGTATGGTGGAGAGCAACATCATATCCGATACATTTAATGACAATTTATTAATTCAGGGACTTCGTAAGAAATCCATGACTAAGGAGGAAGAGCATGTGTTTTGGGAACTACTAGACAAAGTTTTCTTAAGATTTCAATACAATGGTAATGACCTTGTTCTCACTCACTATAGATGTTTCCCTAATAATTATGAGACTTTGAATTATGACTAAGATAGAGTCATATTCCATACGTAGTTTGCCTATTCTTTACCATTGATTATTGTGATAGATACTACTTTGTGATGAAAGGTGAATATAAGATTAGGTTATGTTATGGATATACAATTTAGTAAGCTTAACTTATACAGATCAGTAAGCAGAAATAGAGCTTAACATTCTCATCAGTATTAGTTATGCATGTTGATTTATTAATTCAGGGGCTCCGTAAGAAATCCATGAATAAGGAGGTAGAGGATGTGTTTTGGGAACTACTGGACAAAGGAGGGTGATATGCAATGAACCTTGTAGTTGTGGGATGAGTGCAATAGAAAGGTGACTGTGCACATTGTGGTCATGGATATGCTTATATGGAGAAGGACAGAGCTAACAATTTCTTCACATAGAGGGTTGAAAAACTTAGCTGATCAACTCGGCTGGGAGACTCTCAGCTTGGCTCCCCTACTAATCCACTAGGCTAGGAGACTATACTCAGACTGGACCACTCAGTTGGGCTTGGTTACTCAGATACTATATACTTGAGCTACTTTACTATACTCCGCAATGAATTAAGAAGTGGTGTTTCACCTTTCTCGGAAGAGGTTGTCATCAACGTAGAGAAGAAGAAATATGCACCCAACTGCACTACTGTGAATGAACGAGGAGAAGTCATCCTAACAATCTATAACCCTTTCTTTTGCTAGAAAATGCATAGGATCCGTGGTTGTCGAACGTGGGGGGGGAGTGCTTCAACCTTTAGATTTAAGTTCCCACACTCACATGGAGCATTCCTTGTTTCTGTGTTCCCAATCCGATGAGGGGGTTAAGGATTTATATCCTGTGAATGACTTGGCCGAATTTCATTTGTGGAGGACAGAATGAACCACTATGTTCGTATAATGTAGAGAATCAACATGCATGAAATAATTAGATAATTGTGAAAGGGAACGTGTATCCTATCATGATTCATATATCACATTGATGCAATAACATTGTTCCAGCCATAGTTCAATGTGAATATATCAGTATGGAAAAAGATAATTCCTTATGGAGTTAGCAACAAGTGAAATAGTTAGTTGAATCTGAGATGGTGTTATTCATCAGCTAATTACAAGGGATCTGAAGACTGACAATCAACAACATTGATGGCATGTTTTACTTCTGGAAGGGAAATCATGTGAGGTTCGACACAATTCTCACCAACCCTTGGTGCTTCTAACCCTCAAATGTCATCATGGAGGTTTCCTAATAGAATAAAGAGGATTGGTCTAAAACACATAGCTAACTCTCAATACAAGTAATAGATGTAAATTTTATATCTAAAGTTTGGTTAGGTCAAGCTTATGTGTTCCATATAATGTGAATTGGCCATCTCATGAGAGATTGTTATTTATAAGTATTGCTATGTGAGCTAATGGAGAATCACCTTGCCATCCATGATTAAGGAGGAAGAGCATGTGTTTTGGCAATTACTGGAGAAAGTTTTATTAGATGGAGAAGACAGAGCTAATGATTTCTTCACATAGATGGTTGACAAAGGTATCGAATCACAACTCAAAATTGAGGAAACTAATTCAACAACACGACATTGTGATTTCAAAGAGAAAGATGTAACTTATGAAGCCAAAAACTTGAGTTAATACGATAATGTGCTTTCAAAGAGAAAGATGTAACTTAAGAACCAAAAATTTAAGCTAATACAATAATCATAAGGAGTCAACATGTGTAACTATGAATAGGTTAGAACCAATATTTCTTAAGATTTCAATACAATGGTAATGACCTTGTTATCACTCACTATAGATGTTTCCTAATCATTACGAGACTTTGACTTATGACTAAGATAGAGTCATATTGCAGACGTAGTTTGCCAATTCTTTACCATTGATTATTCTGATAGATACTACTATGTGATGAAACATGAATATAAGCTTAGGTTATGTTATCGATATACAATTCAATAAGCTTAACTTATACATATTAGTAAGCAGTAATAGAACTTAACATTCTCATCAGTATTAGTTATGCATGTTGATTTATTAATTCAGGGACTCTGCAGGAAATCTATGACTAAGGAGGTAGAGCATGTGTTTTGGGAACTATTGGAGAAAGGAGGGTGATATGCAACGAAGCTTGTAGTTGCAGGATGTGAGTGCAATAGAAAGGTGATTGTGCACATTGTGCTCATGGATAGGCTTACATGGAGAAGGACAAAGCTAACAGTTTCTTCAATTGATGGTTGACAAAGGTATCAAATCACAGCTCAAAATTGAGAAAACTAATTCAACAACACGACATTGTGCATTCAAAGAGAAGCATGCAACTTATGAATCCAAAAATTTGAGCTAATACAATAATCATAAGGAGTCAACATGTGTAACTATTAATAGGTTAGAATGAATGTTTCTTAAGCTTTCAATACAATGGTAATGACCCGGTTATCACTCACTATAGATGTTTCCCTAATCATTAGGGGACTTTGACTTATGACTAAGATAGAGTCATATTCCATACATGGTTTGCCTATTCTTTACCATTGATTACTGTGATAGATACTACTATGTGATGAAAAGTGAATATAAGTTTAGGTTATGTTATGGCTATACAATTGAATAAAATTAACTTATACAGATTAGTAAGCAATAATAGAGCTTAACATTCTCATCAGTATTAGTTATGCATGTTGACCCTATTAACTACTAGTAAATCCATTGGTTGGATCGATAGAATCATTGTGACAAGTGAGCTTGTAGATTAGCTTTGAAATGGAACGTGTATCCTGTCATGACTCATATATCAAACTGATGCAATAAAATTGTTTCAGCCATAGTTCAACCTCAATACATCATTATGGAAAAAGATAATTCCTTATGAAGTTGGAAACAAGTGAAATAGTTAGCTAAATATGAGATGGTGTTCTTCTTCGGCTAATTACAACATGTCACTAACAAAGACAACCATTCCACTAGTGGGATCTGAAGACTGGCAATCGACAACATTGCTTCAACTTGGCTAGGTTTTTTTTGGTGAATGCATACTTAAAAGCACATATTATTTCTTTAGTTGTAACCCTTAAATGTGCATTTGATCTCAATTTGACAACCTTGGTTGAATGCATCATGCATGTGGATTTAGAGAGAGCTTTTGATACAAAAAGAACCTTGAATTTAAAAGAAGCCCCATAGAAACCATATGTTTAGCAAATCTGGAATGCCTTAGTCTTGGAGTCTAAAGAACTGGCCTATTTAAGTAACATGTAGGATTTATAGAGACATTGATATGAGACTTATTGCTCTATATAACTTAATTAGAGCTCACACGGATATTGTTTACTGACAATGGTGGAAGGAAGCAGTAATTAATAATCTGCTTCCAAATTCTTAGGCTTTTAGTGGGATCATGGGTATGGTTCCGATACGCAGTCCTAGGATACTATGAAAAATCTACTTTGTGAAAAAGGTACCATGTTGAAAGTAGCAAACCTGGATATGAGATTGAACTAGTGGAGAAAGTAATTCAACCCTATGAGCTAATGGAGAATCACCTTGCCATGACTGTTATCGAATCAAATCTCACTTATGATTTTCTAATCTATGGATATTACAAGATTTGATTGTTGAATATTCTAAGGAGGGTGATATGCAATGAACCTATTCCAGATTCTTAGGCTTTCAATGGGATCATCTATAGACTTTTCTAGATGGGACAATGTAGAAAGTTGCTAATTATCTTCCAAAGAAACACCACTTGAGCTATGCTAGTGGACTAGAATGGGACAATAATTCTGCGCTAGACAACTTAGTTGGAAACTTTACATCCTCTATGACAGGAAAAACCTTTTAAATACATAAACAAACATAGATTTTGACACTATTCATCAGACAATAGAATAACTGGATGTATGGATGTATTTTTGATGTTTTTTCATACTAATAAATTATTTTGTCAATTTTAAAGCATTCAAGCATTCACTGAAAAAACAGGGGAGAGATATGGGAAAACAAAGACAACCATTCCACAAGCGGGATTTGAAGACTGGCAATCGACAACATTGATGGCATGTTTCACTTCTGGAAGGTAAATACTATGAGCTTCGACACAATTCTCACCAATCCTTGGTGCTTTTAACCCTCAAACGTCATAATGGAGGTTTCCTAATAGGATTGGAGAGTGGCTTCCCTCAAATGTCATGATGGAGGTTTCCTAATAGCATTGAAGAGTGGCCTCAACTTGGCTAGGTTTTGGAACTTGTAACAACATAACAATGAAACATTATGGGTGCCATTCTAAGCATACGAAAAAGAGCTTTAATAACACAACAAGTTAAGGAAATTTTGATTAAAAACAAAATGGCTTGAATCTACTTGACAATGACAAAATTGGGTTACCACTACACTAGGCCAATACCTAGTGAGGTTGGAATGTGCATTGGAAGAAATGGCTAGTAGAAATGATTGGGGGAAAGCTATCAATCAATTTGTGGGGGGCTAAAAGACTAGTTCTACTCTCTGGGATCACATCTGAGTTGATTCCTCTTACATTCCATGGAAAAGACAAAATCAGTTCTCCATCACCAAAACATAAAGCTTAATATTAATTACACATAAAACATAATATCCAAGCAAATTTTGTTTAACAAGTGGATTGTAATAGTTTTACTACGTTGATGAACAATGAAACACTGTGGGTGCCATTCTGAGCATATGAATAAGAGTTATTTTAGTAACACAACAAGTTAAAGAATATTTTATTAAAAATACAATGGCTTGAATTTGCTTGACAATGACAAAATTGGGTTACCACTACACTAGGCCAATACCTAGTGAGGTTGGAATGCGCATTGGAAGAAATGGCTGGCAGAAATGGTCGGGGGAAAGATATCAATCAATTTGTGGGATGCTAAAAGACTAGTTCTGCTCTCTGGGATCACATATGAGTTGATTTCTCTTACTAGGTCTAGTTTGGGATTTGTAAGCCCTGCGAAGGTGCTTTCAGGTTATAGTGGCCAAAAGAAGATGTTGAAAGTAGTGAACCTAGATATGAGATTGAACTAGTGGAGAAAGTAATTCAATACAATGATAGTGACCTTGTTGTCACCCACTATAGATGTTTCCCTAATCATTATGTGACTTTGACTTATGACTAAGATAGAGTCATATTCCATACGTAGTTTTCCTATTCTTTACCATTGATTACTATGATATAAGATATTACTATGTGATGAAAGGTGAATATAAACTTAGGTTATGTTATGGATATACAATTCAATAATGTTAGCATATACAAATTAGTAAGTAGTAATAGAGCTTAACATTCACATCAGTATTAGTTATGCATGTTGATTTATTAATTCATGGACTCTGTAGGAAATCCATGACTAAGGAGGCAGAGCATGTATTTGGGAACTACTGGACAAAGGAGGGTGATATGCAAAAAACCTTGTACTTGTGGGATGAGTGCAATAGAAAGGTGACTATGCACATTGTGCTCATGGATAGGCTTAGATGGAGAAGGAAAGATCTAAATATTTCTTCACATAGATTGTTAACAAAGGTATCAAATCACAACTCAAAATTGAGAAAACTAATTCAACAACATCACGTTGAGCTTCCAAAGAGAAAGATGTAACTTATGAAGCGAAAAATTTGAGCTAATATGATAATCATAAGGAGTCAACATGTGTAACTATGAATAGGTTACAACCACTATTTCTTAATCTTTCAATACAATGGTAATGAACTTGTTATCACTCACTATAGATGTTTCCCTAATCATTAGGAGACTTTGACTTATGACTAAGATAGAGTCATATTCCATACATAGTTTGCATATTCTTTACCATTGATTACTGTGATAGATACTACTATGTGGTGAAAGATGAATATAAGCTTAGATTATGTTATGGATATACAATTCAATAAGCTTAACTTATACATATTAGTAAGCAACAATAGAGCTTAACATTCTCATCAATATTAGTTATGCATGATGACCCTATTAAATACTAGTAACTCCATTGATTGGATCAATGGAAGCATTGTGACAAGTGAATTTGTAGATTAGCTTTGAACATTCTAAGGAGGGTGATATGCAACAAACCTGTTCCAGATTCTTAGCCTTTTAGTGGGATCATTTATAGGCTTTTATATATGGGACAATGTAGGAATTATGTGAACCTATACATTGCAAAGTGCCACTTCGGAACATCTATTGGATAGTTGGAATTGATGAGCTCATAATCATTATGATTGCTTTTAAAAGAAATAATATTCTATTTTTTGGGAGAGCAGGTGTATCTGAGAGCTTTATAAGCACTAACAAGCATCTAAAACTTGCTAATTATCTTCCAAGGAAACACTACTATGCTCATATAATGTAGAGAATCAACAGGCTTGAAATAATTAGATAATTGTGAAAGGGAATGTGTATCGTGTCATGACTCATATATCACACTGATGCAATAAAATTGTTTCAGCCATAGTTCAACCTGAATATATCATTATGGAAAAAAATAATTCTTTATGGAGTCGGCAACAAGTGAAATAGTGAGGTGAATCTAGAATGGTGTTCTTCGTTAGCTAACTACAACATGTCACTAACAAAGGCAACCATTCTACTAGCGAGATCTGAAGACTGGAAATCGACAACATTGATGGCATGTTTCACTTCTGGAAGATGAGACTTTGACTTATGACTAAGATAGAGTCATATTCCATGCGTACTTTTCCTATTCTTTACCAGTGATTACTGTGATAGATACTACTGTGTGATGAAAGGTGAATATAAGCTTAGGTTGTGTTATGGATATACAATTCAATAAACTTAACTTATACAGATTAGTAAGCAATAATAGAGCTTAACATTCTCATCAGTATTAATTATGCACGTTGATTTATTAATTCAGGGACTCCGCAGGAAATCCATTACTAAGGAGGTAGAGCATGTGTTTTGGGAACTATTGGACAAAGGAGGGTGATATGCAATGAACCTTGTAGTTGTGAGATGAGTGCAACATGTAGGTGAAGGTGCACATTGTGTTCATGGATAGGCTTGATGGAGAAGGACATAGCTAATGATTTCTTCACATAGATGGTTGGAAAAGGTATCAAATCATAACTCTAAATTGAGAAAGTTAATTCAACAACACGACATTGTGCTTTCAAAGAGAAAGATGTAACTTATGAAGCCATTAAGTTTACCATTGATTACTGTGATAGATACTACTATGTGATGAAAGGTGAATAAAATCTTAGGTTATGTTATGGATATACAATTCAATAAGCTTAACTTATACAGATTAGTAAGCAGTAATAGATCTTAACATTCTCATCAGTGTTAGTTATGCATGTTGACCATATTAACTACTAGTAACTTCATTGGTTGGATCGATAGAAGCATTGTGCAAGTGAGCCTGTAGATTAGCTTTGAACATTATAAGGAGGGTGATATGCAACAAACCTGTTCCAGATTCTTAGGCTTTCAGTGGGATAGTCTATAGACTTTTCTAGATGGGACAATGCAGGAATTATGTGAACCTATACATTGCAAAGTGTCACTTGGGAACATCTATTGGATAGTTGGAATTGTTGTGCTCATAATCATTATGATTGCTTTTAAAATAAATAATATTCTATTTTTCGGAAGAGCAGGTGTATCTGAGAGCTTTATAGGCACTAAAAAGCATATGAAAATTTCTAATTATCTTTCAAAGAAACACCACTATGTTCGTATAATGTATAGAATCAACAAGCATGAAATAATTAGATAATTGTGAAAGGGAACGTGTATCCTGTCATGACACATATATCACACTGATGCAATAACATTGTTTCAGCCATAGTTCAACCTAAATATATCATTATGGAAAAAGATAATTCCTTATGGAGTCGGGAACAAGTGAAATAGTTAGCTGAATCTAATATGTTGTTCTTTGTCAGCTAACTATAACATGTCACTAACAAAGATAACCATTCCACTAGCAGGATATGAATACTAGAAATCGACAACATTGATGGCATGTTTCACTTTTGGAAGACGAGATTTTGACTTATGACTAAGAAAGACTCATATTCCATACGTAGTTTTCCTATAATTTACCATTGATTACTGTGATAGATACTACTATGTGATGAAAGGTGAATATAAGCTTAGGTTATATTATGAATATACAATTCAGTAAGATTAACTTATACATATTAGTAAGCAGTGATAGAGCTTAACATTCTCATCAGTATTAGTTATGGATCTTGATTTATTAATTCAGGGACTCCGCAGGAAATCCATGACTAAGGTGGCAGAGCATGTGTTTTGCAAACTACTGGACAAAGGAGGGTGATATACAATGAACCTTATAGTTTCAGGATGAGTGCAACAAAAAGGTGACTGTGCACATTGTGCTCATGGATAGGCTTAGATTGATAAAACTAATTCAACAACACGATGTGCTTTAAAAGAGAAAGATGTGACTTATGAAGCCTATAAATTATGAAGCCATTAAGATTTCAATACAATAGTAATGACCTTGTTATCACTCACTATAGATGTTTCCCTAATCATTACAAGACTTTGACTTATGACTAAGATAGAGTCATATTCCATACATAGTTTTCTTATTCTTTACCATTGATTACTATGATAGATACTACTATGTGATGAAAGGTGAATATAAGCTTAGGTTATGTTATGGATATACAATTCAATAAGATTAACTTATACAAATTAGTAAGCAGTAATAGAGCTTAACATTCTCATGAGTATTAGTTATGCATGTTGACCCTATTAACTACTAGTAACTCCATTGTTTAAATCGATAGAAGCTTTCTGACAAGTGAGCTTGTAGATTAGCTTTGAACATTCTAAGGAGGCTGATATGCATTGAACCTGATCCATATTCTTAGTCTTTCAGTGGGATCATCTATAGAATTTTCTAGATGGGACAATGCAGGAATTATGTGAACCTATAAACTGCAAATTGCCACTTGGGAACATCTATTGGATAGTTGGAATTGATGAGCTCATAATCATTATGATTTATTTTAAAAGAAATAATCTTCTATTTTTTTGGAGAGTAGGTGTATCTAAGAGCTTTATAGGCACTAACAAGCATCTGAAACTTTCTAATTATATTCCAAAGAAACACCACCATGTTTGTATAATGTAGAGAATCAACAAGCATGAATTAATTAGATAACTGTGAAAGGGAACGTGTATCCTGTCATGACTCATATATCACACTGATGTAATAGCATTGTTTCAGCCATAGTTCAACCTGAATATATCATTATGGAGATAATTCCTTATGGAGTTGGCAACAAGTGAAATAGTTAGCTAAATCTTAGATGGTGTTCTTCGTCGGCTAACTACAACATGTCACTAACAAAGACAACCATTCCACTAGTGGGATCTAAAGACTGGCAATCGACAACATTGATGGCATGTTTCACTTCTGGAAGAAGAGTCTTTGACTTATGATTAAGATAGACTCATATTCCATACATAGTTTTACTATTCTTTACTATTGATTACTGTGATAGATACTACTATGTGATGAAAGGTGAATATAAGCTTAGGTTATGTTATGGATATACAATTCAATAAGCTTAACTTATACATATTAGTAAGCAGTAATAGAGCTTAACATTCTCATCAGTATTAGTTATGCATGTTGATTTATTAATTTAGGGACTCCCCAGGAAATCCATGACTAAGGAGGCAAAGCATGTTTTTTGGGAACAACTGGACAAAGGAGAGCGATATGCAACGAACCTTGTAGTTGCGGGATGAGTGCAATAGAAAGGTGGCTATGCACATTGTGCTCATGGATAGGCATAGATGGAGAAGGACAGAGCTACCAATTTCTTCACATAGATGGTTGATAACTACATTGTTATAGAGAGTCACTTTGGACTATTGAGAGGTGGAATTGTTAGAAATCGAATTAGAAATATTGTTGTAGAAATTCTTCTGGAAGAAATCAAGTAACGTATGAAGCCAAAAATTTGAGCTAATATGATAATAATGAGGAGTCAACATGTGTAACTATGAATAGGTTAGAACCACTATTTCTTAAGCTTTCAATAAAATGGTAATGACCTTGTTATCACTCAGTATGGATGTTTCCCTAATCATTACAAGATGTTCACTTATGACTAAGATAGAGTCATAAGTACATACGTAGTTTGCCTATTCTTTATCATTGATTACTGTGATAGATACTACTATGTGATGAAAGGTGAATATAAGCTTAGGTTATTTTATGGATATACAATTCAATAAGCTTAACGTATATAGATTAGTATGCAGTAATAGAGCTTAACATTCTCATTAGTATTAGTTATGCATGTTGATCCTATTAACTACTAGTAATTCCATTGATGTTTCCCTAATCATGTGAACCTATACACTTGGGAACATATATTGGATAATTGCAATTGATGAGCTCATAATCAATATGATTGCTTTTAAAAGAAATAATCTTCTAGTTTTCAGGAGAGCAGGTGTATTTGAGAGCTTCATAGGCTCTAACAAGCATCTGAAACTTATAGAGCTAACAATTTCTTCACATAGATGGTTGACAAAGATATCGAATCACAACTCAAAATTGAGAAAACTAATTCAACAACACGACATTGAGCTTTCAAAGTGAAAGATATAACTTATGAAGCCAAAAATTTGAGCTAATATGATAATCATAAGGAGTCAACATGTGTAACTATGAATAGGTTACAACCACTATTTCTTAAGCTTTCAATAGAATGGTAATGACCTTGTTATCACTCACTATAGATGTTCCCTAATAATTACGAGACTTTGACTTATGACTAAGATAGAGTCATATTCCATACATAGTTTGCCTATTCTTTAACTGGATATTTCCATGACTGCTATTGAATCACAGTTCACTTATGATTTTCTTATCTATGGATATTGCAAGATTTGATCATTGAACATTCTAAGGAGGGTGATATGCAATGAACTTGATCCAAATTCTTAGGCTTTCAGTGGGATCATCTATAGACTTTTCTAGATGGGACAATGCAAAAGCTTGCTAATTATCTTCCAAATAAATGCCACTTGAGCTATCTTGTTTCCCATTTAAAAAATTCAAGAGAATCCAATTCATTAAAAAGCAAAATGATGGATTCTACCGTCTAAGGGATGCAATGGAATATGGTGCACATGAGCACATTATTGAAAAACATAAATAAATATATTAAGAATCTGGGAGTGATGCCAGGAGAAACTGTTACCCATGCTAGTAGTCTAGAATGGGACAATCATTCTATGCTAGGCAACTTAGTTGCAAACTTTACATCCTCTATGATAGGAAAAATCTTTTAAATACAGAAACAAACATAAATTTTGACACTATTCATCAGATAATAGAAGAACTAGATGGATGGATGTATTTTTGATGTTTTTTCATACTAATAAATTATTTTATCAATCTTAAAGCATTCAAGCATTCACTAAAAAAAACAGGGGAGAGATATGGGAAAACAAACACAACAATTCCACTAGTGGGATCTGAAGACTGGCAATCAACAGCATTGATGACATGTTTCACTTCTGGAAGGGAAATATTATGAGCTTTGACACAATTCTCACCAACTCTCAGTGCTTCTAACCCTCAAATGTCATAATGGAGGTTTCCTAATACATTGAAGAGTGGCTTCAACTTGGCTAGGTTTTGTTTGGTGAATGCATGCTTAAAAGCATAGATTATTTCTTTAGTTGTAACCCTTAAATGTGCATCTGAAAGCCACTCTATACATCGACTGGGTTTAGGAAGACATCTAGGAGATGAGCCACCCTTTATGTACTTCAAATTAGAGAGAAATTACACCATGAAAATGGGCTTATCCTTCTCACTGCCATATTTAACCCATGCTACCTAGTAACCGTAGTAGAGGCAATCACTCAGTTCCTATAGCTCAAAAACGGAAATCGTACACAACGTAAAATATAAAAACCACCCAATATAAACACTCTTATAAAAACACAAAAGCCTTTTAACATCATTCCTTTGAAAGGACGAAAAGAAAAACAAAACCCATTTTCAAATTAATTTTCCATTACATATAGCAAGATCAAGTTTCAACCATGACTGTAACAGCCTAGCTCAAAAACTCAAACCCTATAGAGGGTAAAATATGTTAATACAATGTAATAAGATAGACAGTACCTGATATAAACCAATGTAGTGGAGCGGAAGCAAAAATAAAAGTCAAAGCAAGGTCAACACTAAATGGTTTCCAACTTTATTATATAACAACAAAAGTAACTTACATGTAGTGGATGTTGCATGATAGTGCTGAATGGAATGAAATGTGTTCACAATGAATAATTAGCAACTAACACGTACAAATGACTTGGTTTAAGTTAACCTCCATCAAATCGGCCTTGTAGGTTATCCAGCACAGATGTCATAGCTTACTAACATGTACAAATGACCTGATTTATGTTAACCTCGATCAAATCAGCCTTGCAGGTTAACCAGCACAGATGTCATATTCCCTATTCAGCACCACTGCTCTTCTTGCTACCTCAGCTGCTGGCTTATATGTTTTCGTTGTTGGATGTTTAACCATCTAACCTCTCTGACTATCATCCCTTACCTATGTTGTTAAGGAGATTGGTTCTTCCTTGCACTGTTAAGGAGATTGGTTCTTCTAGCTCAGGATACCGGTAGAGACATGGGACAGAGCTCTCTACCAAAAGAGAAGCAAAAGATGATATTTTGTGAAAAGGACTAGTTTTCCAGAGGGAATTTGGAAGAAAAATGGTACCTATGTTTCTGTCTCGGTAAGCTTGCCATCACGTAGGTTTCATTTTTTCTGCCCTTGCCCACACCATGACTTCTAGTCCCCACCACCTTGCTTAGCTTAGTTCTAGGATATGGTTCTAGGATAGGTACCCTCCTTCACAATCATTTAGATCTTAGCAGCGAGTGGCTTCTTCCAGGCAACATGATGTATCCAGATCTTAGAGTACTTCTAGTGCTGGTTCATTTCTTCTTCTAACCCACCTCTTGAAGTAGCCCATGGTGGCAAGGATGCCCCGCTAGCCCATTTCTCCTTCTCCCAACCAGCAAGACCAGCCCACTGGCCAACCTCATTTCATTTGTCTCACCACACATTCTAGCAAAATGTCCTAGCAACACTGAATAGCTTAGTTGGGTTCTTTCGTCAAGACCTATAGTAAAAACTACTAGCTGCCCAAGTCTTACCATATGCACAAGCATTATGGACTTCCTTCCGGTTGTGTCCTTACAGTATAAATACTTGTTACTTGCCATAAGTTCTTCCCAGACCTACCTAAAACCATAAGTACCCACAACCTACTACAGATGAAGTTTCAAAAGTTTCAGGAACAAAGCCAGTTCCTTCCTTTCCTTATATCATTTGCCTATCTAGCTTATCCATCTATCCAGTCAATTCCCTATCTTGCCTATCCATCTATCCATCTCCCTTGCCTAGCCACCGTCCCTATTTCTTCTATGTTGAAAGAATCTAGGCAGCCCATAACCTATCTTTCTCTTCCCTTAGAGCATTGGGAACTTGCTCAACTGCTTGGGAACCTTCTTATTGATAGCCACTAGTAGATGGTAGTCCTAACCAGAAGTTTATGGACCTGACCATAGTTGCAGTGATTTGTACGGTGTTGTTGAATTGAATTGGAATTGAGACCTTAGAATCTAGGAAGGGTAGCAGCATCCACCTGCATCTGCATGCACACCTACACCTGCATCTTCATGCACACCTACACCTACATCTGCATGCACACATTGAATAACCCAACCAGTAAATAAACCAATATGCTCAAACTAATGCTAGGAAAACTAATGTTAGCATTACTTGGGTACTCGAAACATCAACTACAAACATTAATTAATAATGAATAGGCTAAAACAAGAAGAACCGATGGTCCGACCTCTTCCGCCTCGAGAAGAAGCCAAATAAGACCATCAATTGAATGAGATGGCTAAAAAAATAAATAACCTCAAATAAAATTAAAAACATTCCAAAATGCACAACCAACTAATGTCAAGCAAATAAAAATTGATTACTATAGTCCCATGCCATTTCTAGATGGCAGGGACTAATAATAGTAATATGTTTTGTAAGTTAAAGTAATATACTATAATAGTGTAAACGTAAATATTTTTTAAATGAATAATTTCATTTTGTTTTAAACGATTAATCATAGAGTGTATCTCTTTTACCACAATAAATTATATAAACTCTTAGTTATTTTGAATCCCAAATAAATTATAGCAACACATATAGAATACGCTAGACTAAGTACATGAGAAAGAATGAATAGAAGTTTATGACACAATGTGATAGAACAAAAAATTTATGTTATAATGTGAGGCATGAAAATCAATTTTGGAATGTGATATAAAATAATCAATATCATATGATGAAAAATAAAATTGGTATCATAACATTATGAATAAAAAATGGTGTCACTATGTTATGAATAAAAAATAATGTTGTAATGTGAAGAAGCAAAATTTACATCTTAATTTATTGAACAAAGTTAGCATCATAATGTGATGAGCTAAAATTGATGTTGACAAATATTGCCATTGTAGTGTGTTGAACAAAAATCATCATTATAATACGATGAAAATAATCAATGTTGCAATTTGACAAACAAAAATTCACATTGCATTATAGTGATCAATAACCAAAGTCACAATGTAATGAACATAAAATCGATGTGACAAACAAAAATCCTCTTTGCAATATGACGAAAAAAATGACGTTGTTATATTATGAATAAAAAATGATGTCATAGTCATGGGGGCTTCACTCAATGAGTCTTTAACATAACACGTGCATTCTTGGCATACTAAACAATACCCTTAATTTGACTATATGTTAGAAAATACCTCTAAAATCATATTATTTAACCCTCAACCAATACGAACCCAATACACCTTCCCAATTTAAAAAATCCCTAGTTTCACTAGATATTGTAGGTATCCATTTTTCATTAATATTTTTTATACCCCTTTATATTTTTTCATTAACTTTGAGCTCCATTTTTTATACCTGCCAATATAAAATCCCTTTACCCCCTGGATATCCCCCAATATATTATGTCATTTTTTCATCAATAAATATCCCCCAATATGAATGCACATCGTATGATATTTCACCCCTAGTTAAGCCCTTGTGGTCATAGTGCAATAAACTAAAATTGATGTTGCAATGTGATGAACAACAATCATCATTGCAATGCAACACAAAAATTAGTATTGTAACATGATGAAAAAAAATCCATGTTCCACTATGACAAATAAAAAACCATGTCACTATGTGTTTGGATATCATTTTCTTAAGGTCATGAACAAAATGATGCCACAATGTAATGTACAAAATTAGCATTGCAATGTTATGAACAAAACATGAAATCACAATAAAAAAGAAAACCTTAACATCACAATATGATGAACAGAATATGGCTTCACAATGTAGAAAATTCAAATCAACATTGCAATGTGATGAATAATAATGAACATTGTAATGTGATGAAAAAAAACCGAAATCACAATCTGACAATGAAAAAACAACATCGTATTCTCTAAACAAAAAATTACATCGTAATGTGACAAATAGATATTGACATCATAATGCAATGAACAAAACCATTGTCAACCATGGTCATCATTAGTTAATTTGGTCAACCATAGCCACCCATGCTTAACCATGGTCAAACATGATTGACCAAATTAGTTATGGATAACCATAATTAACCATGGTTTTGTTCATTGCATTATGTCATAGATATTTGTTTTGCCAAATTGAGAGGGTTTTTGGTTGTTAAATTGCAATGCATGGTCGACCATGGTCAGCCATGGTCACCTCTGGTAAGCCATGGTCACCTATGGTCACCCATGCTTAACCATGGTTAAACATGGTCAACCATCATCAACCATAGACAACATGGTCAACTATGAACAAGCATGGTCAACATGGTCAAACTAGGTCTACCATAGCTAACATGTTAAACTATAGTCATATATAGTTAAATGTCAACAACCATGCACAACCATATTCACCTATAGTCAACCATATTTTGACCATAATCAACCATAGTAAAATAAGCTTGACCATGGTTGAACATGGTCAACCACAGTCAACCATGGACAGCATGGTCAAACCATGTTTAATTATGGTCAAGATAGTCAACATGGTTAAACATCTTAGGAAATCAGCTCAAGAAAAAAATAGAAAAGATAGATCAACACCTTAAAATTCAGCCTCTTCGAGGGGGCAACCTCCTTTACATTACATAAATGAACAATTCTTTGATGATACGAATGAAAAGACCTCCTTTCTATATATAGGAGTCTAAGGGGTCATAACATAATCAGAGCCGACATAACAATAATAATGTAAGGGCACAATAATAACAATAGTGGGATTCTATGGGGCACAATAGTAACAATATGGGCACTACATGGGTACATCAATATAATAAGTGGGTTGTAGTAATAACAAAAAGGGGTTACACTAGTAGTATAGGGGCCTAACAAAACATGTATTGCATGGTCAAGTATTGTCATACACAGTCAAGCATGGCCAACCATAGTACAAGAACTTATCACCTTCCAAAGGTTCTGCAATTATCACCTTCCAAAGATGTAAGTTGGAACAACATCTGAATCAACAATCTTTAGATTTTCCTACCCTTTTTCTTCTACCTTGTCCAGACTTCAAACTGGCCTCCAAATTAGAATTTGTAGATACCACCATTCATAACTTTTTCTCTCTCTATAATCTTCCCAAATAATTGTATGAGAGCCAACCCAATGAAATAGGACTTTTTACTTTTCAGAAGTCAAACTTCTAGTTTAAAATCCATTTTCCTTGGGACACCTCAGTATCTGCAGGCAATCTCAATATTTTCATGAAGTTTAGTTTCTATCAGCATTTTAACCACTCTCCTATCTTTGAAACTGAAAATTTTCTCCAAGGAGGTAGAATTGTCCTGTAGCATCACTAACCCTTCCAAAATTTCTCAATTCATCCACTGCTCTAAAGGGAGCTTGAATCTATTGCAAAGATGTTTTTTCCTCTTTCTAGTGAACAAATTTGTGACTTTTCATGAATTGTGAGACAATTCCAACCCCATAACTATCAGTTTCTTATTTAAAGTTATACCCACTAGATTAGAACCCACACAAGGAGAATTCCATTCCTGTTTCAAAAGAACCTACAATAAAATTATGCCATTTTATTTAATATTTTATGTATTTCTTCACATCCTTGGCCCGTGACATAAAAATGCAATAGGCTACCTTGCATTTTCTATGCTAACACTCCTAAAAAATAATAAAGTACGCCCAAATTTGTCATTTGAAATGACATATGTAGCTCACCTTTCGGGTTTGCAATTGTCAAAGTTGTTACCTATATTGATGAGAACATCTACAACCAATGCGACAATGACAATATATGTTAGAGTTTTATCCATGTTGCATTAAAGGTGTTTTTTCTTCAGAACCACTACAATACATTGCAGTTTCCATTCACCAAAGAAGTGTACCCATTAGCAGCCTTGGTCTATGTGCAAATGGGTTGAATTCACAGTAGACTTTATTTATTGTTTTGAAGGTGTTTCTCCTTCAATAGTACTTCATCTCAGTAGATCCTTCCAATCTACACCTTAAACAAATGCATACAACCTTGGGGTACATGCTACAGATTCCAGTTTTGTTGTGAGGGTATAGCAATGATGAAAGAAGTGCATCGATTTTAGGCATCTTATGGTTTTTGTATGAAATCATGCTTGTCTAGTGTTTCCCAAACTTATATAGAGCCATATTTAGTATACTTTTATAGTTTGAATTAGATGCTCACTTTTCTTAATTTAGGTGTTTTTCTTAGTACTATTTTATGCACATAATTATCTTTAAGAAAAGTGCACAGTAGAGAAGGGCTCTATATTTTGAGCAGGGGACACTCTTCTAGGTAGGAGGTATTTTATTCTTGGGAGCTTCTATCATGCATGTTAAGTGCTTTATCCTAGATAGAGTTCCAAGTCCCTGCCTCCTTGAAAAAGTCCCCGCTAGGAAAGACACCGGTGGACAGAGTTCCAAGTCCCTAAATTTTCCAAAATTCCACCTGAGCCTAGCTATCTAGCCTAAAATCCTTTACATTCTAGTCATCCCTTGGCTGTGGTTTCATAGAGAGAGCCCTCTTTGGTTTGGTAGGGCTACCTACCAAACTAAAATCTTGGTCTATGGTTACCTCTGTCGATCTCCTCATTAGCCTAAGATATTGTGGAGAATAATAGAGGGCATGAAAACAAGGGATTGCCAAGGTGTTCTAGTGAATGTAAGGTTCCCAAGTCATGGAAAAATGTAATGCTACTTGTGAGGTCATGACTTCCAGGGTGTGTTAGGGAATGCTAGGGCATGATAACATGTGCCAGATAGTATGAAGACATGTCAAACATGCTAAGATGTGCCAAGTGCTAAGGCATGCCAAGATGTACAAGGGTTCCAAGTCCCTGCCTCCTCTTCTTCCATATGCTATCCACTTATGACATTTCCTTTGCAATATTTGGTGCATTTGCTATTTATAAGTCATTTGTAGGTTGTAAACATCTTCAGAGTTTCAATTCTAATTGAGTATTCAACTGAACATATTGATTCTCTTATACATAACTAATTTTCCCTCCACCAAATTTTCATATCTTCAATAACCATTAGTTAGGGACCTGCAGCTTCGATGCTGCTTTGCTTATTTGGTAAATATTGTTGAGGTTTTAATTTATTGAAAGTTGTAGAATTTACAATTTATGAAGTTTTAAGGTCTAATTTTTAAAAGTATAATTCTTTAAAGGGTGCTAGCTAAATGGAAGAGCAACTAATTTACAAGTAGGAGATTGGTGGTTCGATTCCATCATGCCCTGACATACATATGGAATGGTGACGATCAATTTTTGGTGATGGAGGTTCTTTTGACCATCACTTATGACCTTTGGTGACATTTTTTGACCCTCATAAAAAATATGAAATGGTGACGAAAATGAATGCTACCATATATACACATCAATAGTGACGACCCTCAAAGGTCTATAACCATAAATATTTGTTGTTGCTATGAAATGGTGACGATTGATGTCCTTCATTATAGTCATTATTTTGTGATAGCCTTGAATGTCACCACAACACCAATACTTCTGGAAATGTGGCTTTTGGTAACGCTCAACAAATGTCACCATATATATGCACCAATAGTGATGGCCATTAAAGATCCATCACAATAAATCGTTGTTGTTAATATGAAATGGTGACTGTCACTATCTGTCATTATAATCAATATTCATGTCGGACCTTGAATGTCACCATAACACCTATACTTTTGGCAACGCCACCTTTGGTGATGTTCAATTTTTGGTGACTGAGGCTATGGTCCGTCACCTTTGCTCATATGCAATGGGTGACAGTCGTTATTCATCATTATAAATCATTATTTTTGACAAACTTTGAATGTCAATACAACACCTATACTTTTGGTGACACCACCTTTGGTGATGTTCAGTTTTTGGTGACGGAGGCTATGGTTTGTCACCATTGCTCATATGAAATGGTGACAACCACTATTTGTCATTATAAATCATTATTGGTGAGGGACTTTGTATGTCACTACAACACCTATACTTTTGACGACACCACCTTTGGTGATGAAATTGCTCTTTTGACTGTCACCAATGAGCTTATGGTGATGTTTTTTTGCCTCACCAATGTCCTTTCTTCTTGTAGTGTCTAATGTCCAAAAACTTGAAGAAGGATTGACACAGTTCACAATTGGACCATATAATATATTCTAAACTAATTTGCACCATATGGTCTCCAAAACACACCTACAAGCACATTAACTTTTGGCTCAAGCTCACAAAGAGGGGAATCTTGGTAAATGGTGGAGTCAAAGCTACTCTCCTTGTCCTATACTAAACTCCCATGTTTCACCATGATATCCTTATCTACTTCATTATCATCCTCCATTAGTGATGATAAATTCCATACCAACAACCATTTTAACTAAAGAAACATTGAGCTCTTACTTTGCAACTCTAGAATTGCGCTCCATAAATTTCAACCTGTGCGACACCCACCAACAATATAAATATAGCATCGATCTAACTTTCCTGGATTTAAAGCCTCTATCTTATACCATTGACATGTAATTAATTTAACTATGAACAAATTTCAAATTAGTATTGTTATGTTTCCTTGTGCAAAGATTTTACTCTGTGGAGCACAAAGAATGTGTAGGAGAACAGGGGTGTAGAGGGAAAATTAATTTCAAACTATTTTCCATTCGAAACTTTTACAAATTTAGCTATACAAAATGATGTGTGCAGGACAAGATATGAACGAAGGTGCAAAGGGAAATTTACAACTTTAATTATTAATGTAATGATATTTCACATTTTCGTACTATATATAAAGATTTTTTCAACGTACAAATTGATTAAGGTAGGGCTCTTTCATTTTACTTTTTCTATAATAAACTTTTCGATTTCACTTTCATATTCCACACAATTTATAGATATTTCATTATGAGGGCACAACCTTTAATCAATTAACTATTATTAGTCTTTAGCTTAAAAGAAGTTGATTCTGTGGGACTGTAGAAAAATCACTATTCTTCGCACTTCCACACTTCTTCCTAAAGCCAGCTAATAACATAGTGGTGGGGACTAGCACTGTTTATAGGTGTCGACATGAACACACATAATTTTTTTTTTATTTTGTGATTGAAAAAATTGTTTATGAGTGTGAGTATGTATGGATTGTGCAAAAGGTCTGTCATTGTGTGAAGTGTGGAGGTCCACACAATGAAAGCTTGAAATATTCCTTTGCACAATGGACTTCCTATGTGACCCTGCACATATTCCTAATTACACAAAGATAACCATAAGAAACACTTCCACCATGTAAAGATATTTGTATGCAGAGATTTCATTACAACCTTTAATCAATTGATCATCAAAGTCTTGAGCAAAAAATAAGTTGATTTTTCTGAACTGTGGAAAAATACTCCGTCTCTGAGAGGTGTTCACCAAGATTTGTGCTTATGTAGAGAGTTTTATATCAAAAAATTGCATTGTGCAGAGAGATTCATTGTACAAAGTTTTGTTCGTGCTCCATAAAATTCAACCTCTGACGCACTTTCTAATAAACTTGGGAAATTATGGGTATAATCCTTAACTCTATGCTCGCAAAGTTGCTCCAACAATCTAAATATACCATTGATCTAACTTTCCTTGATTTTAAGCCTTTGTCTTCACCATTAATGTCAGCTTGATCCACAACTACCAAATAATCAATAAAATCGAAGGCGATAATGGAAACTTTTCACAATTTCGACATTTAATTAATTTAACTATGATTTTTTTTTAATTAGTACTATTATGTTTCCTTGCGCAAAGATTTTACTGTGGCAAAGGATGGGGATTTTGCAGGAGAATGGGTTGTAGAGGGAAACTTAATCTTAAACTATTTTCCATTTAAAACTTTTACATATTTAGTTGTATTATATGTGCCGAATAATAGAGATGCGTAGGGAACTTTATAACTTTAGTTCACAATCTAATGATATTTCACATTTTACTATTACATAAAAGTTTCTTGTTTTCTAATCTAATTATATTTCACATTTTCTACAATAAAAGTTATGATTTCGATTTTGTGCTCTGCACAATGATGTCAACTTTCATTATAAGAGCACAACCTTTAATCAATTAATTAGCAAAGCCTTTATCACAATAGAAGTTGATTATGCGGGAGTGCAGAAAAATCACTATTCTTAGCACTTCCGGACTTCCTCCTTAATCCAGTTAATAAGATAGTAGTGGGGACCAACATTATTTATAGGTCTCAACATGAACAAATATATTTTTGTAAATTTTGTAATTAAAAAACTTGTTTATGAGTGTTAGCATGTATGAATTGTGTCGAAAGTATGTCATTGTGCAGAGGTCTGCACAATGAAAGCTTAAAATCTTCCTTCACACAATGGAATTCCCTTGCACTCTTGCACATATGCCTAATTACACAAACATAACCATAAACAATGCTTACACTACTTATGTGGAGAGTTTTTTGCAAAGAGATTTCATTGTGGAGACAATTATTCAATTGACTAGCCATTAGAGAAATTTTGAGGTAAAAATGGTCCTCAAAATAAAAATGCACAATCAAAATCAACTTTATAAGAATCAATAGGATTCAATGTGATGATGTCACCTATAGGGGATGATTCACCATTTTTGGAGTAAAAAAAAAAAAAAAACATTTTTCAACTCATACAACTTATCTCGCTACCATTTTACTCAAATTTCGAGTGGAAGCACTTGTTGGATGCATAATTTATCTTTTCATCCAAGGAGTACCCATGTTGCATACATTTGATAAAGCTGACAAAGTTCCTAAGGCTAAAAATGAACCTCAAGAATGAAGTTTAGGGGTGCATCTTCTGTTTTTCCAAGGGACCACTAATAAGATTATGAAGATCCAAAGGAAGCATGAGGTTCCCTCATCCTTCAGGCCCCTAAAGACCATTCATATCTCCTTAAGATTAGTGAAAGACCTCATGGACCCTAAGAATATGAAATGTATTTATGTTATTGCATATTCATGTGAGAGTCCCTACATTGGTGAAACTTGCTACTCAATAAATCAGAGGATCCAAGAGCATGAAAAAGATATCAAGCATGGGAGGACCCACTCCTCAACATTAACAGAACATGCGGAAAATATGAGACAACATATTTTCATTGAAGAAACCTGAGTCATTGCGAGGATTGATCATTTCCATCACCAAAAGTTTAGGGAAGCCTTAGAGGTTGAAAGGAGACCTATTAATCTTAATAAATATGATGGGTGGAAAATTAGCAGTTGTTGGATCCCTGCCATTTTTTTTTAGGTTCTATTTATCTGGTTATTTTGTCTTTTTTCCTTGAATTTCCATCCTTCTTGTGTTTCATGTCATTGTTTGCCTTTTTCCTTGTGATTTCCATCTTCTTTTATTCTTATTTCATTTTTGATTCATGATTTATTATATTTTTTGCATTATGTAATCTTTTTTATTTATTATTATTATTATTATTATTAATTTATTTTTCTCAAATTTCTTTCCCTAAATAAATAAATAAATGAACAATCTTTTAACATGTTAATTATTGATTTATTTTCTTTCGCCCCTTTTGAAATAATCTTGACCTTTTTCAATATTTTATTTTCTTGATGAATGATAATAATAGTAACAAGAATAATAATAATAAAATTAATTAATTAATTAATATGAATTAATTGGAAACTTTGAATTTTGACCCTAATATTATTTTATTTATCATTTATTTTGACTGAACTTAGCTTATTCCTTTTGTTATATTTTGTTATGACCTAGATTGACCTCAGGCTGAAGGGAGACAATTCTAGGGTAACCACAAACCACGCTTAACCTTGTAGCTAGCCATACAAGGCTAGGAGAGGGCTCTCTCCTTATGGATTTCAGTCAAGATGACTGGATCAGAAACAAGATTTTATGGTAGGTATAGTAGCTCAAAGGTTTTGATAGCTTTTGTTTGTGTTTGGCTAGATTAGGAGGAGCTTGGCAATTTGGGCCTGTGAAATTAAGTCAGAATTGCAGGGTGTTCCATGGGGCAAGGTAGGTATGAGCTTTAGCACCTTAGGCTTTATGGGGTGAAATACTAGACTAGTGAGGAGTTAAGAAGGGCATGAGCAAGTCATGATTCCTTC
This sequence comes from Pinus taeda, assembly GCA_000404065.3. NCBI lineage: Eukaryota > Viridiplantae > Streptophyta > Pinopsida > Pinales > Pinaceae > Pinus > Pinus taeda. The sequence goes on along the minus strand of APFE031005412.1, from coordinate 126,687 downwards.
CTAAACAGTAGAAAAGACATGAAATACTGGTGTTTTCCCAAGGTAGAACATTAAAACCTAATGTATTTGACCTATTTGACTTGAAAACAACCAATAATAAGAAATTATATGAAAGAAGCATAAATAAATAACATGAGAAAGTAATAATATAAGAAGAAACACATGCTAAATGCCATGCCACAAGGATCCCATAAAAATAGCTGCAACTTTATTAGTTTCCTGCCAAAACTGCTACAAAGTGATATGTGTTTCAGTACATGAGCATCTAGCTGAATCCAACCCTTGCAAATGAAAAAGTGAATACATGATACAGACATCTAAACCACTTATCCTAGCCATTAGGGGTCAAAATCATGAGAAGAGGAGTTCTTTCAACCATTTCTAAATAAGGAACAAGAATCTAGGTAGTCAAACAACTTGCCTCTAAAAGAGGGGAAACTGATTCATTACCCTCAAAACCACCTTTTATCTAATGAATCTACCATCTACTAGTGTTTGAATATTAAATTTACAAACCATGGCATTAATTACATCAGTAAATTCACCTGCATAAGAGATAAAGCAAGAAAATAGTCGAAATTTAGCAAAATAGTCATCCTGAGTAAAAATGCCCAAAGCGTAGTGCCACTAGTCCTACGCGTAGCACCATTTTGAGTCCACTTTTGGAAGCCTCCCCATCATACAAATTGAGCCCCGGAGAGCTCATTGGAAAGGTATTCAAGTTTACTTTCCCGAACACCTAACATTTCTACATTTCGAGCTCATTTACCCTATCAAAAATGGAATCTCCCAAGGCTGCTTCTGTGTAGCCAAGAACTGATAGAAAGGTCAAATTTTGAGTGTTTTGGACCTTTTGGTGGACTAAATCTTCTCCAAAAATTTTGAAAATTGCTAGGATTCATGTCCTTGATGCCTTGAATCTAAAAATGAAAGCCATTTCTGCATTGGGTGCCCCTAGAAAAAGCACAGCGCCAGTGGCGCTGTGCTTTTGGGCAGATTTTCTGTGTATTGAATTTCCAAAATTCAAAAATGACCAAATTTCCTGAAAAACTACCCCAAATTAGTATGAGGCACCACCATCAACTACTTTAATTAGCCAATGAGGCTTCAACCAACATTTTTAATATATCCTCTTCCTTTTTTCCCTCTAAAGCCCTCCATAACCTAACTTTGAATGTTCTAATCCTCAGGTTACAAATGTTATTGTGAGCCATGCAATGGTATGCCATATGTCTAAGCATTTTCTTGTATTTTTTGGCCTTCTCAATGAGCCCTTCAAAATGTATGTTGACTCTTTCAAGCCAACTCTCCCTATCCTTTTCAATTACTTGCTTGATAGGAGTCAAAGTGACATGAGTCTCTTTGTCACTTTGCCTCTTTTCTTTGAGCACTTCCAGCTCCATGAGGACTTGTTTGTCACTCAACTATTTGTTTTCCTATTCTAAGTATGTGATGCCATACTTGAACCTATCCGGGTTATCTATCAAAGATTGCATTTGAGCTTCCCTTTCCTATATGATGATTTCTTTGATAGTTTCCCTCTCCTGAGCTTCTAAATCAATAATCTCAGTGTCATGCTATTCAAGATCATCATGTTCTTCCAACTCAAACTCCCTTTCTTGCCTATCATCCAAGTCATCCTCCTCTACCTTTTCCTTCCCTTTGTTTATATTCTCAACCTGTACCTATTTTTTTGATGTAGAATGCAAAGCCCCTTCCACACCCTGTGGAGATAACATTTGTCTGTGAATTGATGAACAAGGCAAGGTCCCTTCCACATCTTGTGGAGAAAACACTTGCCTAGCAACTGCAAATATTTTCCTTGTACCTCTTTGATATGTCAAGTATACTAGCACCTTATTTTTTATCTCTTTGTGTTCCTCTCCTATTTTCACATGAGTAGAGTGCCCACCTGTTTCTTGCACAATGGATGGAGGAATTTGGGGTTCCCTGAACATGTTATGAGTAATGAAAGTCTCCCAAGGGATATTAGAAGACTCAGATGGCGAAGAACAATAATCTTGATTAAGGAGTAATGATATATGCTATCCATCTACTAAGGGTATGGATTCTTCTGCACAAGGTAAGCCATCTTATCAATGTTTCTAAACAAAAAGTAGGGGAGATTCAACATCTTCACCCTTGTAAAGTGAATGAGGAGCCTGATATAGTAAGTATACAACCTGGAAAATCTACCCTCACAAGTGAAATATTTGATGATAATCCTCATCAAGGGGACATACCTGTTCTCCAAAAAATAGAAGGAGAAAAGCCTCTTCACCTGAATTATGTACTAAGGCTTAGTGAAAGGCTCATAATAATTCTCATCAAGGTCCTGATCCTTATACCATTTCTCACCAATATCAAGGATTCTGGTGGCCTCTGGAATAACAGATGATGATACTGTGAAAGTCACCCCAGCCAGATTCACTTCATTTTTATGCAGGTTGGCTACAAAGATTCTAGCCAATTCATGATGAAACTAAACTCTCTCCACTAGTTCACAGAACTCATAACATTCAAGGTGTTTGAAACAAGAAACTGCCAATGGATAGGCCTGTAGTTCTGCTAGGTTGGTTGGCTCTTCTTTGGTGATTTTACCTCCCTTATGAGGCTTTCTTTGTTGCCTTCTACTCTCAATTGGACTATCACTTGGTGTATCCTCCTCATCATAATCATAGTCACCTCTATTCATGTTAAAACAACTTTCTTAGTTTGCACAATTTTAGACAATAAAAGGGAATGAGTGGGATATTGTAGGGTTTGTAGGGATGAGTTTGAGTGAGCTTAGGTAGTTATGTACAAACCATGAGAGTGAGGGTAGGGCTTAGGGAATGAGTGATAGATGGTGAAATGTAGATGAGGGTGAAGGGAATGATGGGTACGGGGTTTAGTTATGAAACTAGGCAATGGGAAAAACAAAATGATTAGGGTTTATAGTGAAAAATTGGGGTTTTATATTAAGAATGAAAAATTGTCTAAAACTTCACATATGCAAGCCAATCATCAAGCAAGGTGATGGTACTTACTTCTACAAGGTTAAATTTGGAGGAAATTTGCAAAAAACTGAAGACTGGAGCGTTTTTATCGTTTGCTACCCTACGCACAACGCTCCTGCATAGATGCACAACGCCATGCCCTACGTGCAATGCTTGTTGACAATTAAACTGTGAAACAACCACCCTATGTGCATCGTACTCCTACCTATGTGCAACGCTGGGCAAAAGACCTTGAGAACTGTAGCGCTAGTTGCCTACACAGAGCGTCGTCCCTGTTTTGCTAGAAATCACTTTGAAATTGTTTTTTTCTTCTCTCCTTTGGTTTCTTTAGCTTGCAAAATGACATAATGAAATGAAAGTATAATGAAAGGGATTTATATATGGACATCAATTTAATTTTTATTTTTTGAAAACCCACTTCTCCAATGTTCTTTGCCTTTTTAAAAAACCCAGTTTTAATGCTTGTTTCACTTTTTGCTTTTGTAGGTGGATTAGCTCATGTTGACTTGATTTTTTGCAATGTTTGTAGCTAGGCAGTATGTACTGATGCTCAGGAGCAGCTAGGAACCAATATTAAATATAGGAACATGAAATTACATAAGAAATGAAAATAAAAATAAAATACTATGTTTTCACCTCAAAACATGTTTTCAAGTGAAAATTACATTAAGCTTTAAAAAGAATAACTATTGACTTTCTAGATACTATGCTTGAGTTTATTTAGCCTCTTCATGTCTTTGCTGATCATTATTGGCATTTAACAATCAAATTTGACTATGTGGAAACCTTAAAATCTAATGAGACCAAACCCTATGACCTAATGAAATAAAACTGCAAAATGAAAATGAACCATGACTGAACACTATAGGGAAGTGGATCGACAAGTATATTTCGTGAGGGAAAACTGAAGTGAACACAACCATCAATGGATCCATGACCTAATGGAATGATGAAAAATTTATAGTATGGGAATCCTATTATGCAAATGAAAAAGAGCATATTTTGATCACTGATGGCAGTATGACAAGACTGATACTAACATATTTGACCCAATTTAATTTCGAGTAGTCTTTAGTGTCACATTTTGGAAGCTTTTCTGGTGGATTTTTCTAGTTCAATTTCTCTAAAATATAGGAGGAATTCAATGAAATCACAAGTTTGATGGGTAACCCTTGCACAATAGAAGTATTCTAGGGGATTTTCAGGGTGTTGAATCTATATATACATCCAAAAAAGTAGTTTGAATAACACAAATCAAGATTTCGCCTCAAAATTTTTTGCTAGATCCCAGCACTAGAAATTCCAAAGAGACAACTCCATATAATTTCTTTTGATTTTTAATCCTCTTTTAAAATTGAATATTCCAATCTATTCCCTTTTAATAAATATGTTATTTAATTCAAATTAGTCGTTTGAATCTAACCGTTAGAATTTATTATCTCTTTATGATGTTATCTCTGTTTAATCTGGTGCCTATATATGATTCTCCATCTTGTCCTAACAATGAGCCATGCTGGATGGTTTGAAACATGTCGACATAATGTCTCTAATGTGATTTTTATCGAAAGATATCTCATATTAAACTATTAATTGTATTTAATTAAACTGCAAATAATTTATTAATTAAATAATATTAAAAATATATTAAAAATGGGTAAATTAAAAAGGCCTCAAAGATTCCCTAGATGCAATGATCTGGCAAGAAACCTAAGGGGGCTCCGTAGAAGATTCTTTCGGAATCCCCATGTGGTCCCTCATCCTCCATTTCACCATGTCATTCATAGTTAAACATTAAACCTTATGATAAAACCTTTTTTTTGCTATTTTGATTTTTCTTTATTTTTAAATTTGGTTTTAGTTAGCTTATGTAAATCACATTTTGGTTATTGTATATATTTTGGATTTATTAATATTTGAAATATAAATTAATTTAAATAAGATTTTTTTTTAATCATTTGAAAATTTTTAATATAACAAAAATAAAGGAATAAAAACATATATATAAGCTTGTCCCCTCAGCTCTTTGGTTCCCCAGAATATTCAATCGAACAATTGGTTCGAAGGAATTTACTCCAGGATGGTTTCTTCCAAGCTCCTTCAAATGGTTCATATGAGGATTTTATTATATTTCAATATAATAACAAGGGTAGGAGGTCCCACTCCCTTGCAATTTTTAATCCTCTTTTAAAATTGAATATTCCAATCTATTCCCTTTTAATAAATATGTTATTTAATTCAAATTAGTCGTTTGAATCTAACCGTTAGAATTTATTATCTCTTTATGATGTTATCTCTGTTTAATCTGGTGCCTAGATATGATTCTCCATCTTGTCCTAACGATGAACCATGCTGGATGGTTTGAAACATGTCGACATAATGTCTCTAATGCGATTTTTATCGAAAGATATCTCATATTAAACTATTTTATTAATTTAATTGTATTTAATTAAACTGCAAATAATTTATTAATTAAATAATATTAAAAATGGGTAAATTAAAAAGGCCTCAAAGGTTACCTAGATGCAATGATCCGGCAAGAAACCTAAGGGGGCTCCCTAGAAGATTCTTTCGGAATCCCCATGTGGTCCTTCATCCTCCATTTCACCATGTCCTTCATAGTTAAACATTAAACCTTATGATAAAACCTTTTTTTTGCTATTTTGATTTTTCTTTATTTTTAAATTTGGTTTTAGTTAGCTTATGTAAATCACATTTTGGTTATTGTATATATTTTGGATTTATTAATATTTGAAATATAAATTAATTTAAATAAGATTTTTTTTTAATCATTTGAAAATTTTTAATATAACAAAAATAAAGGAATATAAAAACATATATATAAGCTTGTCCCCTCAGCTCTTTGGTTCCCCAGAATATTCAATCGAACAATTGGTTCGCAGGAATTTACTCCAGGATGGTTTCTTCCAAGCTCCTTCAAATGGTTCATATGAGGATTTTATTATATTTCAATATAATAACAAAGGGTTAGGAGGTCCCACTCCCTTGTTTGGCCTCATCCGACATCGTCATATCCAAGATATAATTCCTGTGAATTTGAAAACACCTCTTTTATTTTTGTTTTTTTTTATATTATTTAATATAAATTTATTTTGATGTTTTATACTTTAGACTACATTGCTTTTAAAAAAATTAATTAGTCTCCCCTTTTTTGATCACACATAAAGAAACATTCTTTTATATATATAATATAATATATATATGTTGTGTGTGTGTGTGTGTGTGTGTGTGTGTGTTGTGTGTGTGTGGAATATGCTTCCTTGATATTAACTGGTAGGTTGTTCCTCATATCATATGAATAGTGGATGTGATTGTCATAGCGCATGAAGTATTGGTTGGTTCGATATAAATAAAAACACAAAAATATGTTTATGATATCAAGCCTCACGTCACGAGAATATTCACAATGATATTCACAGTGTCATGATGTATAAAGCTCAATGTTTTTGAGTAATAATGCTTTGTAATGACATTAATATATGTTGTGTAAAGTTTATATGTTAAGTGACTTACGGTTCTTTACCTCGTAAAACATCAAAGAAACATTGTATAGTATTATGAGACCATATGTGAGTGTTTGATAGTTGGTTGAAATTGTATGTTAGTTTGTTTTTAATGTGGAAAATGTAGATCTAGTGAGCTACATACTTACTAGAATATTTAGGCATTGTATACTAATGCCACAAATTCACACAGATTACAGTTTTCTGCCAGAATGATCTGAATTTAAACAGGAATGCAGAAAATTAGAGATATAACCATAAATATAGAGATACAACATAAATAATACTTCATTTCATTAAAATCAAAGAACTAAAATATACTTACATATAGAATGGAAATAAACTAGCTCGGGTGATGTAGCTTATCTCTGAGAAGAGATGTGGTGTCTACATGCCTTTGAACTGTGTTGCAATGAGGTTCAAAGGTCTATTTATTATTAATAAACACTAGAAAACCCTAAAAATCTAAAAACCTAACCCTAGGAGATGAAACGCCAAACTATGGGCCTCATTTGGGTAAATTGGTACATCAACTTGCTAGGGTCGTAACTTTGGCATACAATCTCCATTTGATGCCCACAATACCTCGTTAAAAATTTCTATCCAAGGACTATATATTTTGAGTGGCAAACATCAGTGACCTATACATGTTGGCCCTTGTTTTCCTAAAAAATGTCGTTTAGGGCCTCAAAACAGCTCCAAAAGTTCATGACCCGAAAAACTGCCAAAAATAGTAAATTGTGCTACAATTTAGGAAATTGAAAAACTGAAAGAAACAATGGTGGGGGTCCAAGTGGAATAGGGGTGGCCACCAATATCCACTTGAATCATTCCTCCCCCTTAGGAAGTAATGGTCCCCATTATGTTGAGTTCCTTCATGAGATGAGGAAACTTTTGTTGAACTTGGTCCCTCGTGAGCCACTTGCCCTGGTGAAGGAGTTGACCTACTTTGATATAGTTGTATCCTTTGTTTTTGGGTGTTATTAATCTAACTTTCCATGATCCGATCAGTTGTGGCTTGTTCCATGTAGTCTGGATTTAATTTTGTAGGTGTGAGTTGTTCTGCAATGTCTGATGTGTCCAACAATGGTGGGAAGTATGGCTAAAGGCAATCTGCATTGAACATTGGATGCAGGCCAAGGAATGGGTGTATGTTGAGATCAAATTTTTTGTCTCCCATAGCCTTGGTAATGGTGTAAGGACCATATCAGAGTGGTCTAAGCTTCTGATGGGCTCCGATAAGGCATTCTTTCTGCAAATGCAATCATACATTGTTGCCCACCTAAAACTTATGTGGCACTTGATGTTGATCATGTCACTGCTTCTACTAGCCATTTTTCCTAATGGAGTGGCGATATACTAGTGTGCTAGGTAGAGGTTCTCTGGGAGTTGTATTGAATGAATGCTTGACCTAACAATGCAAAGGTACCCCTATGGATGAGGAGAAGATGTCCCTTTATTCTTCCACGACCATATCCACCTGATTTTGCTGCATGGAGGAACCCTTCTCAGGGGCCATGGACGTGGCTATGATATTCCCCTTACTTTGAGGGTGAACCAGAAAGAAAATAAATTTCGTAGTCTGGGAGATGATCTTATCGTATTTCTTAGCAGAGATCAAAGAAGTATCGATATGTGGGGCTACCTTCGGGATATTGTATAAATAATTACCCATAGAATTAACCATAGAGTGATATCTAGACTCATATACAACATGTTGCTTCCATAAGTATGGTTGTCCTAATAATACATCACAAATGTCAAGAAGAGAAACATAACACAATACCTCATATGTGAAGAGCTTGATGCTATAGGGAACACAATAGTGCTAGTTGACTCGGAGATCTTGTCCTTAGAGAAGCCACTCGATACTGTATGGCTACTGGTGTGGTGTAGTCAGTAGCCCCAACTACTTCATGACCTCTACTAAAACGAGGTTATTTTTTCTCCCACTATCGACAATAAATTGTAGTGTGAAAACCTTCACCCACTTCTGTGAGTGAAAGAGATGCTCCCCCTCCTCAAGATCTTCGGGCTCATCCGTCTGGATCTTATTAGTGGAAATAATGGTGCTAGGATCCACATCAATAATCTACTTCCCTTTGTCATTCTTCTTGTCCAGTTATGGCTCAAGGTCTTAACATGTATCTGATTATGAAGCCTTCAACCCATCCATTAGTGACTACTTTGCCCAACACTCACTTGTGTTGTGAGTGGGGCTTTCATGGAACTCACACCACTTTCTTGTGTCATTCTTTGACTTTGTGTTGTTTTTCTTTTCTTGCGGCTTCAATGGGTTGTCTTAGGTCACCCCACCTTGGCTTTCCCTTGCTTCAGATTCTTAGATCCAAGTCTCTCTTTTTCTGTTTAAGCTTCTACTCGATCTTGACATCGTATCAATATGCTGTGATGAGCAAGGAGATGTCCAGGAACTCCATCTCATCTTGGATATAACTATGTAGGAAGTCACTATATGTGAGTAACAAATGCCACTCAAAATCCTCGATATCCAACTTCATGCAAAGGGTATGAAAAATATTGGTAAACTCTTACACATCTTGGTCCCTTCCCTATTGCAGTGTGGTCCATTTCATGTATTTATCATCATAGCTCCCAACAAGGTACTACTAGTAATTGATGGTGTTCTGGAATGAATTCCAAGTGGATGCAGCTAAAAACAATGAGGGTTCCCTCTCATCGTTATGCTCACAGTAGTTTTCCCACTAGTCCTTGACGTGGGGGGCAAATTTGAGAAGTGCAAAAGTAATCTTTTCTCAGATGGAAAAATCATGAACAAAAAAAATCCTTCTAGCAGATTCAACCTTTTATCTATGACATCTACATCTATCTGACCTTCAAATATGGGGATGTTGAAGTTAAATTGTACCTTAAAGGGTGTGGAACTTCTAAAGTAGCTGTTGGAAGTAGATGTGTCACCCCTGGGTAGCCGCTGAAGGATTTGGGAAAATTTGACCATCATGGCATTCCTCTGTTGCTCGAGGGCTTCTTCTAGCAATATTCTAAAAGGATCTCCTACTCCCTCGTATTTCTTTTCTTCCCCCATGGGAGTCCGTCGGGGTTTGCGAGGTTGATCTTGTAAAGGTTCAACCAGATTGAGCCCTAACTCCTTATATCTTTACCTCATTGGGGACACGCAAAGAAAAAGCTGAGAAAGAGCACAATGCTGACATACCATTGATTTGAATTTAAACAGAAACAAAACAAATTATAGATATAACCATAAATACAGAGATGCAACATAAATAATACTTCATTTCGTTAATATCAAAGAATTGAAATATGCTTACATACAGAATGGAAATAAACTAGTTCGGGCGATGGTAGCTTATCTCAGAGAAGCGATGTGGCTACTGAATGACTTTGAACTGTGTTACAATGAGCCTCAAAAGCCTATTTATTATTTCTAAACATTGGAAAATCCTAAACACCCAAAAATATAACCCTAGGAGATGAAGCACAAAACTATGGGCCCCTTTTGGGTAAATTGGTACATCAACTTCTCGAGGTAGTAGTTATGGAATACAGTCACCATTTGATGTGCACAATACCTCGTTAGAAAGGTCTATCTGAGGAATATATCTTTTGAGTGGCATATACTAGTCTAGAAACCCATGATGGCCCTCATTTTCTTAAAAAAACGTCATTTAGGTCCTCAAAACAGATTCAGAAGTTCAGGACCCGAAAAACTACAAAAAATACTAAACTGTGCTACAATTTAGGAAACTTAAAAAATGAAAGAAACATTGGTTAGGTTCCAAGTGTAATAGGTGGGTGGCCAAAAATATCCACTTTGATCATTCCTCCCTACTTAGGATGCAACGGTCCTCATTTCATTGAGTTCCTCTATGAGATGAGGAAACTTCTATTAAACTTGGTCTCTGGTGAAGGAGTTGACCTGCTTTGACAACTCGATAGAGTTGGATCCTTTGTTGTTAGGTTTTCTTGATTTGTGTGTCCATGATTTGATCAGTTGTGGCTTGTTCCATGCAATCTGTATTTAACTCTGTAGGTGTCAGCTGTTCTGCAATGTATGATGTGTCCAACAATGGTGGGAAGTCTGGGCAAAGGCAGTCCACATTGAACAATGGGTGCATGCCAAGGAATGGGGGAACATTGAGCTCAAATGCATTATCTACCACAACCTTGATAATGGTGTAAGGACCATATCAGAGTGGTATGAGCTTTCGATGGGCTAGCATAAGGCGTTCTTTCTACAAATGCAACCTATTACGCACTTGAAACTTGTGTGGCACTCAATGTTGATCATGTTAGTATTTGTGCGTAGAATTTTTCATAATGGAGTGGCAATATATCAGCCTAGTGGGTAGAGGTTCTCCGAGAGTTAGATCAAACAAATTCTTGACCTGACAGTGCAAGGCTACCCCTGTGGGTGACAAGAATATGTCCATGTATTCTTCCACAGCCATATCCTCCTGCTTTTACTGTGTGGTTGAACCCTTCCAGGGGGTGATGGATGTGGCTACGATCTTCCCCTTACTTTGAGTGTGAAATAAAAAGAAAATAAATGTCCTAGTATGGGATATGATCTTACTGTATTTCTTAGTAGAGATCAAAGAGGTGGCAGTAAGTGGGGCTAACTTCGTGATCTTGTATAAATAATTACCCAATAAAATTATCATAGAGCAAGTTCTAGATTCATATACAACATGTCACTTCTACAAGTATTGTTTTCCTAATAATACATCACACAATAGCTCATTTGTGAAGGGCTTGATTCTGTAGGGAAAGTAGCACTGCTGGTTGACTCAGAGATATTGTCCTTGGTGAAGCCACCAGATACTGTATGACTGCAGGTGTGGTTTAGTTAGTACGTCCAACTATTTCTTGGGATATACTTAAATGAGGTTCTTTTGGCTCCCACTGTCAACAATAACTTACAGTGGTGAACCCTTCACCCACATCTGTGAGTGGAAGAGACCCTCTCCCTTATCTAGATCTTCAGGCTCATTCTTCTGGATCTTGGTGGTGGCAATAGTCGTGCTAGGATCCACATCAATAATCTCATTCCTTTTGTCATTCCTCTTGTTGAGTTCTGACTCAGGGTCTAAATATGCATTTGATTTTGAAGCCTTCAAATCGGCCACCAATGACTTCTTGGCCCGACACTCACTTGTGTTTTGAATGGGGCTCTTATGGAACTCACACCTCTTTCCTGTGTTATTATTTAACTTCATGGTGTTGTTATTTTCTTGCGGTTTCAATGGGTTTTATTAGGTCACCCCACCTTGGATTTGTCCTTGGTTCTATGGTTTGTGGGCACATTTCCCTTGCTTCAGATTCTCAGATCCAAAGTATAACTTTTTCTATTTAACTTTCTGCTTGATCTTGATAATGTATCGGTACGCCATGCCAAGCGAGGAGATGTAAAATAACTCCAACTCATCTTGGATGTACCTGTGTAGGCAACCATGGTATCTGAGTACCAAATGCCACTTAGAATCCTTGATACCCAACTTTGTGTGAAGGGTATGAAAAATAATTGTAAACTCGACATGTCTTGGTCCCTTTCCTAGCAGAGTGTGGTCCACTGAATTTATTTATCCTCATAGCTCCCGACAAGGTAGTACTACTCCTTGATGGCATCCCAGAATGAATTTGAAGTGGGTGTGACTGAAAAGATTGAGGGTTCCCTCTCGTCCTTCTACTCACATTAGGTTTCCCACTAGTCCTTGACGTGGGGGGTAACTTTAAGAAGTGAAAAAGTAATCTTTTCCCAGCTGGAAAAATCGTGAACAAAAAAATATCCTTCTAGAAAATTAAACCATTTATTTATGACATCTGCATCTATCTAACCCTCAAATATGGGGATATCAAAGTTAACTTGTACCTTAAAGGGTGTGGCACTTCTAGAGTAGCTGTTGGAAGTAGATGTGTCACCCCTGGGTAGCCGCTGAAGCATTTGGTTAAAGTTGTCCATCATCATGGTCCTCTATCGCTCAAGGGCCTCTTCAAGCAATATTTTGAAAGGATGTCTTACTCGATCATCTTTCTTTTCTTCCCCCATGGGAGGTCGTTGGGGTTTTCAAGGCTAATCTTGCAAAGCTTCAACCAGATCGATCCCTAACTTCTTATATCCCAACATCATTGGGCACATGAAAAGAAAAATAGAGAAAGAGCAGACCACTCTGATACCACTTATAAGAATATAAACAAGAA
>APFE031005412.1:40970-112364 GCA_000404065.3 Pinus taeda | reverse complement strand
CATTGTGTTGATTTCCTCCATGAGATAAGGAAACTTCTACTAAACTTGGTCCTCGGTGAGCCACTTGCACTGGTGAAGGAGTTGACCTAATTTGACCCTGGTGTTCTTGATCTATGTGTCCATGATCTGATCAGTTGTAGCTTGTTCCATGCAATCTAGATTTAACTCTATAGGTCTGAGTTGTTCTGCATTGCCTGATGTGTCCAATAATGGTGGGAAGCATGGCTAAAGGAAGTCCACATTGAATAGTGGGTGCAGGCCAAGGAATGGGGGAATGCTAAGTTCAAATGCATTGTCTCCCACAACCTTGGTAATGGTGTAAGGACCATATCGGAGTGCTCTGAGCTTCTGATGGGCTTCAGTAAGGTGTTCTTTCTGCAAATGTAACTAGACTTTGTCGCCCACTTGAAATTTGTGTGGCACTCGATGATGATCTTCTTGCTGCTTGTACTTGGAATTTTTCATAATGGAGTGGTGATATACTAGCCTATTAGGTAGCAGTGCTCTAGGAGTTAGATAGAACAAATGCTTGACCTAATAGTGCAGGGGTACCCCTTTCGGTGAGGAGAAGATGTCCCTATATTCTTCCACGATCATATACACCTATTTCTCCTGCGTGGAGGAACCCTTCTAAGGGGCCATGGATGTGGCTACGAGCTTCCCCTTACTTTGAGGGTGAACTGGAAATAAAATAAATTTCCTAGTATGGAGACAATCTTACTATATTTCTTAGCAGAGATCAAAGAGGTGGTGCTAGGTGGACCTATTTCCAGGATCTTGTATAACGAATTACCCACAGAAATAATCAAAAAGCGAGGTATAGCCTCATATATAACATGTCCCTTCCATAATTATAGTTGTTCTAATAATACATCACAAACATCAAGAGGAGCAACATCACATAATACCTCATTTGTGAAGGGCTTGATGTTATAGGGAAGGTGACACTTCTGGTTGAATCAGAGATCTCATCCTTATCGAGGCCACTCGATACTGTATGACTGTAAGAGTGGTATAGTCGGTAGGCCCAACTGCTTCATGACCTCTACTAAAATGAGGTTCTTTTGGCTCCCACTATCGACAATAAATTGCATTCATGAACCCTTCACCCACAATTGTGTGTGGAAGAGACATTCCCCCTCCTCTGGATCTTTGGGCTCATTCTTCTTGATATTTCATGTGGCAACAATGGCGCTAGGCTCAACATCAATAATCTTCTTCCCATTTCCATTCCTCTTGTTGAGTTCTGACTTAGGGTCTGAACATGCATTTGATTTTGAAGCCTTCAACTTGACCACCAAAGACTGCTTGGCCCGACACTCACTTGTGTTGTGAGTGGCACGCTTATGGAACTCACACCACTTTCCTGTGTCCTTTTTTAACTTCATGGTGTTGTTATTTTCTTGTGGTTTTGATGGGTTGTCTTGGGTCACCCCACCTTGGATTTTTCCTTGGTTCTGCTATTTGGGGGTGCCTTTCCCTTTCTTCAGATTCTCAGATCAAAAGTCTCACTTTTTTTGTTTAATATTCTACTCGATCTTGAAAGCGTATCGGTACACCATGTCAATCGAGAAGATCTCCATGAACTCCATCTCTTCTTGGATGTACCTATGTAGGCAACAATGGAATTTGAGTACAAAATTACACTCAAAATCCTTAATACCCAACTTCGTGCGAAGGTTATGAAAAATATTGGTAAATTCTGGCACATCTTGGTCCCTTCCCTGCCACAGTGTGGTCCACTTTATATATTTATCCTCATAACTCCCAACGGGGTAGTACTGGTCCTTGATGGCATCTCGAAATGAATTCCAAGTGGTTGCAGCTGAAAACAGTGAGTGTTCCCTCTCATCCTACTACTCATAGTATATTTCCCACCAGTCCTTGATGTGGGGGGCAGCTTTGAGAAGTGCAAAAGTAATCTTTCTTCGGCTAGAAAAATCATGAACAAAAAAATATCCTTGTAGTAGATTCAACCATTTATCTAGGAAATTTGCATTTATTTAACCCTCAAATATGGGGATGTCAAAGTTAACTTGTACCTTAAAGGTTGTGGCACTTGCAGAGTAGCTACTGGAAGTAGATGCATCACCCGTGAGTAGCTGCTAAAGGATTTCTACAAGGTTGTCCATCATCGCATTCTTCTGTCAATCGAAAGATTTTCCAAGCAATATTTTGAAAGGATATCCTACCCCTTTGTCTTTCTTTTCTCCCCTCGTGGGAGGTCTTTGAGGTTTGCGAGATTCATCTTGCAAAGGTTCAAACAGATGGAGCCCTAACTCCTTATATCCCGACCTCGTTGGGGACATGCAAAGAAAAATAGAGAAACAGAAGACCGCTCTAATACCACTGATTCAAATTTAAATAGGAACACAAATAGTTACAGATATAACCATCAATACAGATATGCAACAGAAATAATACTTCATTTCATTAATATAAAAGAACTTAAGTATGCTTACATACATAATGTAAATAAGCTATCTCAGGTGACGGTAGCTTATCTCTGAGAAGAGATGTGGTAGCTACATGCCTCTAAATTGTGTTAAAATGAGGCTCAAAGGCCTTTTTATTATTGAGAAACACTGAAAAACCCTAAACATCAAAAAGCCTAACCCTAGGAGATCGAGTGCCAAACTATGGACTCAGTTTGGGTAAATTGGTACATCAACTTCCCGTGGTTGTAACTTTGGCATACGGTCTCCATTTAATGCACACAATACCTCGTTAGAAAGATATATATGAGGAAAATAACTTTCAAGTGGAAAAAAATGAATTGCAAATCACTTTGGCCAAAATTTTACCAAAATAACATCGTTTAGGGGCTCAAAACGACTCCAGAAGTTAAGACCCGAAAAACTGCCAAAAATAGTAAATTGTGCGACAATTTAGGAAACTAAAAAAAAAGAAAGAAACAACGGTGGGGTTCCAAGAGGAATAGGTTGTTGGCCACCAATATCCACCTAGATCATTCCTCCCCACTTAGGAAGCAATGGTCCCCATTGTGTTGATTTCTTCCATGAGATGAGGAAACTTCTGTTGAACTTGGTCCCTGGTGAGCCATTTGCTCGGGTGAAGTAGTTGGTCTACTTTGAAAACTCAATATAGTTGGTTCCTTTGTTGTCAGTTGTTCTTGATCTATGTGTGCATGATCCGATCAGTTGTGGCTTGTTCCATGCAATCCAGATTTAACTATGTAGGTGTGAGATGTTCTACAATGTCTCATGTGTCTAACAATGGTGGGAAGCATGGTCGAGGGTAGTCCACATTGAACAATGGGGTAGGTCAAGGAATGGGGGAATGCTGAGCTCAAATGCATTGTCTCGCTAAGTGCTGGTAAAGGTGTAATGACCATATCAGAGTGTTCTCAGCTTCTGATAGGCTCCGGGAAGGTGTTCTTTCTGCAAATACAACTAGACTTTGTCACCCACCCAAATCCTGTGTGGAAATCAATGTTGATCATGTCGCTGCTTGTACTTCGAATTTTTCATAATGGAGTGGTGATGTACCAACCTGTTGGGTAGAGGTGCTCTGGGAGATGGATTGGATGAATTCTTGACCTGACAGTGCAAGGGCACCCTTGTGAGTGAGGAGAAGATGTCCTTATATTCTACCACCACCATATACACCTGCTTCTGTTGCATGGAGGAACCCTTCCCAGGGGCCCTGGATGTGGCTACGATCTTCCCCTTACATTGAGGGTGAACCAGAAAGAAAATAAATTTCGTAGTCTGCGATATGATCTTACCATATTTCTTAGTAGAGATCAAAGGAGTGTAGGTAGGTGGCACTACCTATGGGATCATGTATAACGAATTACCCATAGAAATAATCACAAAGTGATGTCTAGACTCATATACAACATGTTGCTTCCATAAGTATGGTTTTCCTAATAATACATCACAAACATCAAAAAGAGAAACATCAGACAATACCTCACATGTGAAGAGCTTGATGTTTTAGGGAAGACGACACTGTTGGTTGACTAAAAGATCTTATCCTTGGTGAAGGCACCCAATACAGTACGAATGCGGGTGTGGTGTAGTCGGTAGGCCCAACCACTTCAAAACCTCTACTAAAATGAGGTTCTTTTGGCTCCCATCATCGATAATAAAATGCAGTGTTAAACCCTTCACCCACATCTGTGAGTGGAAGAGATGTTCCCCGGGTGGATGTAAGCTCCACATCAATAATATTCTTCCCTTTGTCATTCCTCTTTTCGAATTCTCACTCAGAATCTGAATATGTATATGATTCTGAAGCCTTCAAGTCAACCACCAGCGATTTCTTGTCCTGACACTCACTTGTGTTGTGAGTGGGGCTCTTATGGAACTCACACCACTTTCCTGTGTCATTGCTTGACTTTGTGGTGTTGTTCTTTTATTGTGGCTTTGACGGGTTGCCTTGGGTCACCCCGCCTTAGCGTTTTCATTGGTTATGTGGTTTGGGGGTACCTTTCCCTTGCTTCAGATTCTTAGATCCAAAGTCTCATTTTTTTTTGTTTAAGCTTCTTCTTGATCTTGACAGTGTGTCGATACGTCGTGCCAAGTGAGGAGATGTCTAGGAATTCTATCTTGTCTTGGATGTACCTGTGTAGTTAGTTTCAGTATTTGAGTACCAAATTTCATTCAGAATCCTTGATACCCAACTTCATGCTATGGGTATGAAAAATATTGGTAAAATCCGGCACGTCTTGGTCCCTTCCTTGTCACAGTGTGATTCACTTTATGTATTTATCCACATAGCTCCTAATAGGGTATTGTTGCTCCTTGATGGCGTCCCAAAAAAAATTCTAGGTGTGTGTAGTGGAAACGGTGAGGGTTCCCTCTCATCTTCTACTCAAGTAGTTTTCCCACCAGTCCTTCACGTGGGGGATAACTTTGAGAAGTGCAAAAGTAATGTTTTCCTGGCTGGAAAAATCATGAACAGGAAAATATCCTTGTAGCAGATTCAACCATTTATCTATGGCATATGTATCTATCTAACCCTCAAATATGGGGATTTCAAAGTTAACTTGTACCTTAAAAGGTGTGGTACTTCCAAGGTAGTTGCTGGAAGTAGATGTGTCGCCACTGTGTAGCCGCTAAAGGATTTGGGAAAATTTTTCCATCATCGCATTCCTCTATCACTGGAGGGCTTCTTTGAGCAAGATTTTGAAACGATCTCCTTCCCCCTCATCTTTCATTTCTTCACCCATGGGAGGCCATTGGGGTTTGCGAGGATGATCTTGCAAAGGTTCAACCAGATCAAGCCGGAACTCCTTATATCCCAACCTTGTTGGGGACATGCAAAGAAAAAAAGAGAAAGAACGGACCACTCTAATACCAATGATCTGAATTTAAATAGGAACGCAACAAACTACAAATATAACCATAAATACAGAGACGCTTCTGAAATAATACTTCATTTCATTAATATCAAAGAACTGAAATATGCTTAAATATAGAATGGAAATAAACTAGCTCAGGCGATGGTATCTTATCTCAAAGAAGAGATGTGGTGACTATATGCCTCTGAATTGTGTTACAATGAGGCTCAAAGGCCTATTTATTTTTTAGAAACACTGGAAAACCTTAAACATCCACAAATATAACCCTAGGATATGAAGTTCCAAGATATGGGCTCTGTTTGGGTAAAGTGGTACATCAACTTTTTGGAACTGTAAATTTGGCATACAATCTCCATTTGATGGGCATAATACCTTGTTAGAATTATCTATCCGAGGACTATAAAATAGAGTGTTCAACATCAATTCACGACCCATGTTGGCCCCCATTTGATTAAAAAATGACGTTTTGGGCCTCAAAATGGCTCTGAAAGTTCAGGACCCGAAAAACTTCCAAAAATAGTAAATTGTGGTACAATTTAGGAAATAAAAAAAATAAGAAAACAATGGTGGGGGTCCAAGTGGAATGGGTGGGTGGCCACCAATATCCACCTGGACCATTCCTCCCCTCTTAAGAAGCAATGGTCCCCATTGCGTTGAGTTCCTCTATGCGATGAGGAAACTTCCGCTGAACTTGGCCCCTGGTGAGCCACTTGCCCTAGTGAAGGAGTTGAATTGCTTTGAAAATTTGATATAGTTGGATCCTTTGTTGTTGGGTGTTATTGATCTATGTGTCCATGATCTGATCAGTTGTGGCTTTCTCCATGCAGTCTGGATTTAAATCTATAGGTATGAGTTGTTCTGCAATGTTTGATGTGTCCAACAATGGTGGGAAGTATGGTCGAAGGCGGTCCACATTGAACACTGGGTGCAGGTTAAGGAATGGAGCAATGCTAAGATCAAATGCATTGTCTCCCAGAACCTTGGTAATGGTGTAAGGAACATATCAGAGTGGTCTGAGATTCTGATGGGCTTCGATAAGACATTCTTTTTGCAAATGCAACCAGACTTTGTCGTCCACCTAAAACTTGTGTGGCACTCGATGTTGATCATGTCATTTCTTGTACTTGGCATTTTTCATAATGTAGTGGTGATATATTAGCTAGTTGGGTAGAGATTCTTCGGGATTTGGATTGAATGAATTCTTGACCTAATAATACAAGGGTACCCCTGTGGGTGAGAAGAAGACATCAATGTATTCTTCCACAGTCTTATCCACTTGGTTCTGCTACATGGAGGAACCTTTCCTAGGGTCCATGGATGTGGCTATGATCTTCCCCTTACTTTGGGGGAAAAGCAGAAAGAAATTAAATTTCCTATTCTGGGAGATGTTCTTACTGTATTTCTTAGTAGATATCAAAGAGGTGGCGGTAGGTGGGGGTACCTTTGGGATCTTGTATAATGAATTACCCACAAAAACAATCACAAAACGAGGTATAGACTCATATACACCATTTCGCTTCCAAAAGTATGGATTTCCTAATAAAACATCACAAACATAAAGAAGAGAAACATCACACAATACCTCATCTATGAAGGGCTTGATGTTGCAGGGAAGGTGACACTGTTGGTTGACTCGGAGATCTCGTCCTTGGTGAAGCCAACCAATACTGTACGGTTGCAGGTGTGGTGTATTCGGTAGGCCCATCCGATTCACGAACTTTACTAAAATGAGGTTCTTTTGTCTCCCATTATTGACAATAAATTGTAGTGGCCAGCCCTTCAACCACATTTGTGAGTCGAAGAGATGCTCCCCCTCCTCTAGATTTCCGGGTTCATTCTTTTGGATCTTGGTAGTGGCAACAATGGCGCTAGGCTCCAAATCAATAATCTTCTTCCCTTTGTCATTCCTCTTGTCGAGTTTTGACTAAGGGTCTGATCATGCATATGATTATGAAGCCTTCAACTCGGCCACTAACGACTACTTGGCCTGACACTCTCTTGTGTTGTGAGTGGGGCTCTTATGGAACTCATACCACTTTCCTGTGTCCTTCTTTGATTTTGTGATTTTGTTCTTTTCTTGCAGCTTCGATGGGTTTTCTTCAGTCACCCCACCTTGGATTTGTCCTTGGTTCTATGGTTTTGGGGTCGCCTTTACCTTACGTCGGATTCTCACATCCAAAGTCTCACTTTTTTTGTTAAAGCTTCTGCTCGATCTTAATAGCCTATCGGTATGTCGTGTTGAGCGAGGATATGTCCAAGAACTCCATCTCACCCTATATGTACTTATGTAGGAAACCACGGTATTTGAGTACCAAAGTTTGCTCAAAATCCTTGATACCCAACTTTGTGCAAAGGGCATGAAAAATATTGGTAAACTCCGTCATGTCTTGGTTCCTTCCCTACCGCAGTGTTGTCCGCTTTATGTATTTATTATCAGATCTCCCGACAGGTTATTAATTCTCCCTGATGGCATCCAAGAACGAATTCCATGTGGGTGCGGCTAAAAATAGCGAGGGTTCCCTCTCACCCTTTTGCCCACAGTAGGTTTCCAACTAGTCCTTAACATGGGGGCAGCTTTGAGAAGTGCAAAAGTAATATCTTCCCGGCTAGAAAAATCATGAACATAAAAATATCCTTCTGGCAGATTCAACCATTTATCTATGACATCTGCATCTATCTAACCCTCAAATACTGGGATGTCCATTCAAACAATTTATTCCGAGATAAAATATTTATATACATACAGTGGTAACATTCTATTAAAATTGCATGCTACATAACCCATTTGTGGATGAGCCTAGGGTCGTAAACCCGCAAATCGCAACAACTCAAAATTTTTCACCTTTCTCCAAGTTTGTAAATGTTAAAATCCATCAAATATGATGAATTTACTTTTAGAGCCAACACCAACATTTGCAGAATTGAATCTACTTTCAATAGATATAAATTTTATGGAATTTCATAGATATTTGCTAATTTCAACTAATTTCTAGTAAAATGTGTGCAATTTTTTTTTTAAGGTAATTATGATTAAGTGAAATCAAAATATTGAATCTTCCAAAGTATAGTGTACGAAAATATGGAAAATTTATGGTGCATTACGCTGGTCTGTCTTCTTTAATGGGTAGTTTTTATATTTTTAGTTTTTAACTAATATGTTGAGAAGCATGTGTTGTATTAAACATCTTCAAAATATGTAGTTTTTTCTGGTTCAATTAAAAAAATTATAGTAATTATGATGTTCATCTGTTGGTTTCGTAAATATATTCATATCGAAATAGAGTCTTTCTAGATTGTTGCAACACATTATTTTCTTCAAAATCACAAGGTTAACAAAGAATACACTGGCGCCAAAAAACATGGCATTTTATGAATCCATTAATTTTTAAAGAACACATAGTAAAACAATTACTAATTTGACATATCAATTAGGAATAAAAAAATTATAAAAAAATAAGAAATAGAAAGCTAATAAAATTTCTAACAAGTTTTCTTTTTACTATAAAATGAAATTCTAAACAAAAAAATTACTTTGGCTTGCCGAAAGTTGAAAAACCTCTAAAAATGATATTTTATTTCAAAAAAGGGCCAAAATTGTAACCCAAATTCACATTTTCACTAGGGTTTCATTTCCTTAACTTCAAGAAAATGAATCATATAACTCAGTATATTAACCCTAAACTGGAACTTTAATGTTTTTTTCTTCAAGCACATAAAGAACCATCTTCTATTGAGAATGAGTGGAAAACGCTCACCACCTTGGAGAGACTGCTCAAATAATTGCAAAGATACCATAGAACCAAAATGCAATGAAAAGAAAAAAAAATTAACTATGAAAACATTTTCTTGCTAAGAAACCAAGTAAAAGAAAAACAATATTTGTCGAGGACAACCATTTATACCTGTAGAAAAAACCAAGTAGGATAAAACTTTGTCTGCACCTGGAAAAGAACAAACCAAAAGAAAGTAAGGCTAAGGATCATAGAACAACTTGAGAAAGAAATTCAATTGATAGTCGAGAGGAATTCTCCGAGTGCTTCAAAGAATTATAACGGCATTGCTTCATCTATTTCCAAATGACCTTACATATGTATGGGATCATTCAATCCATTTTACCCTGCCTTACTCTACTCTACTCAGTTTTTGTTGAAATGATAAAATAAATGATGAGAATGACACCAAGAGATTGTCCTCAAATGCATGAAATACCATCTAAGGAACTTCATTCAAGTAGTTCAAAAAAAATATATAATAAAATGTACATCGAAAAATTTGGAGAGGGTACTCTTGCCTTAGAAGCTTAAATTTTAATATCGTATTACCAGAATTATAGCTTAGGGTTTCCACCTACAAAACCCTAACCCAAAATGTAATTAGGAACAAAAGTGGTAGTTGATGGAATTTTGCACTTTCATATATATATATATATGAACCCAAAATCATAAAGAATAGGAAAGAAAGTTTATAGGTTCAACATCGAGAGTAATTTACCTATGTAATACGCTCACAAGTTGCCTATGGAAAATTTTGAACCCAAGGCTAGGTGTGGCTGTACGAAGCCATCCAATAAGAAGAAGGAGTTCTGATGATTCTCTTTTCCATAACAAATGAAAAGAATTGCATAGCTCGAAACCCTCACTGGCACAAGCTGAAATAAACCATTACAATGGAGAGGCCGCCAAAGGTGTTATGAAAACTTACCCTAAAAACACATCCACTATTGATTGAAAACCCATGCCATCTGGACCATTGATTACACATCACCCGCAATGTGACAAGGGAATCATACAATTAAATGACTCATTCAGGTGGCCAAGTTCAAATATGCTAACACATTTATCCAAGTGGCCATAGAGGAGAGATTCCATCCAAGTCTAGAGGGTTCAGCAGACGCATTACAATATTATACAGTTGGGTTGCATAACATTCTATCACGCTTGACGAGGAGTACAAATGAGTAATTATTACACGATAAGAGAAATAAGACTAGAGACAATGAAATTAATGACAAATAAAATAAAATATTACAAAAAAAAATTGAATTATTTTGCTAATGTTAACTTTGGCAATAACAATTTAATTTTTAGTCAAATCTAGAACTAATCTCAAGTCAACAAAATATCAAATGTGTTTATCCTCTAACTATAGTAGGGATAATAAATCCCAAATTAACTACAAAAAAAATAAAGAATGGTTTAGACACAATACATGAAAAAGAAGGAATATCTCATGCAAGTAGGAATGACATCGTAATTTGATGAATAAAAGTCTGTGAAACAATGTGATGAAAAAAATCTGTCACAATTTGATGAACAAAAATCAATAC
This sequence comes from Pinus taeda, assembly GCA_000404065.3. Classification (NCBI taxonomy): domain Eukaryota; kingdom Viridiplantae; phylum Streptophyta; class Pinopsida; order Pinales; family Pinaceae; genus Pinus; species Pinus taeda. Next base: position 101,709 of record APFE031005412.1, on the reverse strand, counting down.
CAGAATGTGATGAAAAACAATCAAGATCACATTCTAAAAAAAACAAAATTGGTGTCAAAATGTTATGAAAAAAGGTGGAATCACAATTTTATGAACAACAATATTCAGTCAGTTTTAACACATTTCATTGTCCAAAGCTTTTCTTGTGGGGAGCTCTCATTGTGTGTCAGAGAGGTTGGGGGCAAGGGAGTAATTTCTTTGACTAGTGATTTTTCGTTGACAACAAGACAACTATTGCTACCATATTTATATTTTATAATTCTACATATTTATCTATGTGGAAGGAAGGACCTAGGGAGGATAGGGTATGTGCAAGAGTTTGAATCTGTATGTTATGAAGAATCAGTGCAGAGGACAAGATATGTGTGGGAGAATGAATGTGCATAACAAACTTTATTCCGCGAACATAATTCATTTTAAACTCTTCTACCTTTAATTTTTTTACAGATTTGCTTATTTTAATATTTATTTTAATAAATCAAACATACGCATGTCACTTAGAAAAAAATTTGTATATGAAAAAAATAATAATTTTAGAGAACGATTCTTTTTACTCTGTACAATGATATATTAAATCAAATTTATTTAATGTTTTTTTTTATTAATAGTAGTTTGTTCATGAATGAAATGTGTTGATAACTACCTACCTCGTTGAAGACTATATCACTCGCCTCAAGGTCAAAGTCTGTTGAAAATCAATTACTTTTTACTACATTTTTCCTAATTTGTAGGTTGAACTCCATTGACTATCTCATATGTATGTTAAATATTTATAAGGTAATGTGACAATTGTAGCCACTAATTTTGGTTGTGTTGTTTGTAGAAGCATTTTCCAGGTGTTCATCATGCAATGTTTTCAGCATACACGTTATGAATGCATGTTACATTACTTTTTAGATGAGTTGGTTACATATAGATTCCTATTATGGGATGTACAATGTTTTTCAGGTAGTTGCATGCTATGAGGGATTACCTTTGCAACCTTATTTCGAACATAAGTGAAAAACATGTAGCATTTTTTATAGGTAAGCAATGCATTGTCTCATCTATATGTGAGTGCTTAGAACATTTATACAGTATATGGTACAATCCTGTAGAAATGATGTACAAACTTAAAATATTAGATAATGTGATAATGCTAAACACATTTATACATGATGTGTTATTGTCGTATAGCTCTTACATTTGAATTACTCCCTTGCTATGGAATTAGAACGTCTGATTTTTCTTATTTCTATATATATGATCTAACTCATATCATCAAAGTAGCATAAGTGAACACAATTAGAAAAGATGTTGTTAAAGACAATGATAACTTTGCTAAGAGGTGTGTTTCTCTTCTATTTATTGTTATTTGATTATTTTTACATTATACAACCGAATGTTTTTTTTGCCGTAGTTTTAATGTATTATAATTAAAAGAAAGGCTTTTTCAATTTTCAAGAAACATATAAAACTTAGAAATTTGGATCTAGGATAATAATTACAAAGAAAAAAGTACTTTGAACATTTCTGTAAAACATTTGTATTTGTTGAAACTAAAATCTATTTGGAATTTATGTACGTTTGTAATGAATTCACATTATCTCATTCTATTTTCATTGGATAGTTCTTACTTAGTTTCAATTATAATATTGTTTTAAGTAGTGATTTCAATGTATTATTTGTGAACAGGAAAAATATATTGAATTCTAATGATGTCATAGCAGAGATGGATGAGGGTGTAGAGATAGAAATGAGCAGTACTACAAAAACAAATATCGCAATAGACAAAACAAAAGAAATAGAAACCAACGAATAAAAAAAATCAAATAGGTAGTTCTATGCAGATTTAGTTATCTATATACCAAATTTATTGTGTGCGTGTGTGTGTTTTTAATTTCTTTCAATTCAATGCTTATGACTAGAAAAAAGGAAACCGATTTTATGCGATTGTTGATTCGAGATATCAATAATAAATTGTCCTGATGATGGACCCCCTTTGGGGTTTGAAACGTCGACTCAATGAACAGAAGACTGTGGACAATCCGGATCATACCACTGTAAATAACTAACAAGCTTTTTTATGGCCTTGCCTTTGTTACATATCGAACATTTTTGGACAAATAAAACAAGACAAAATAAATACTCCATGCATATTTAATAGATAAGAAAGTGAAAATGAGAATAACATTGCTTGTGCCAACACAATTTATCGAACAACATGAGACAAAACTTATTGCAAATTTTGGTGTTTCCATTAGATATTTCGAAATAATTCTAAAGCATAAATATGATGATGGTGATTATGAAAATCTATTTGTCTAAATAGTTTTAGTACGGTAGAAAATATTTGTCCCATTTGTGCAAAGTATTGATTCTTTCCAAATATGATGATTGCAAACCTATCACACAATGAAGATTCATTTCCAGTTACAGCAATCACTACTATTTAATTTTTGGTGACACAAACAACAATACAATATGTATTGGAAATCAAAGATGACAACGTATAATAGGACAAGGAAATAGTAAGCTTTGATTTATTTGAATTTTTCAATATTACAAAGTTATTGTCCATGTGTTATATAGTTTTCATGTATTGTTTTAGAAATGCTACATATGTGACAGGTTCAAGTACACGATAAACTTGTTTTGGCATGTCTTTCAATTCAATACAATTGCAAGAAAACATTTTTCCGCTAATCTTGCCAAAAAATATAGGTAGAAAAAAGAAAGTGTTTTCCTAACTTCACAATCAATGTTCATATGTCCATTGAAAATAGGAAAGAAAGCCGAGAATCTAAGAAACCTTCTTTCTTCGCTGAGTGGAATATGAATGGTAAACTTTATTATATTGTTTATTTAGACATAGATAGAGAAAAAAGAACAAAAAAAAAAAATTGATTTGATGTTACTAAGCCTCTATTTTCTATATCAATTTTACAGTACTTCCAAGGACACTTGAAAATTGCTAGTGTATATACAAACCCATTTGAGACTATATGCATGAAATGCAGTATTCCAATTACAATTGCTAGAACTATAAATAAAATATGCTTTATTGCATCACTTGCAAGTAGGACTCTCGCTTTGTTTATTTCCATCAATTAAACTGCATGATACATACAAATGAAAGGACCTAAATACAATGCACTTTGAGAGGTGTGGAACTAGAAAAAGTATTACTTGAACTATGATAATTTTCCTATGATAAATATTGTACATAAAAGTCAATTGTTATTGATATGTTGTTTGATTTTGAGACACATGACACATTTAAAATAAACCATCAAAACTTGATTACACATATACAATGATGATTTTATTTGTTTACATTGCCAAATCTAGTAATGACACAGTTCTTTTTGTTTGCATTGTCAAGCAACTTAACATTGCCTTACAGTTTATGGTTTAGGAATTGGACTATTGTCAAACAACTCTTTCATTTTACTCAATGATTGGGATTTGATTTTACATTGTCAAGAAATATACTATACTCATGAGAACAAGATTATGAATGCAATCATTAGATAAAAGGTGATTGCTTCTATTAATGCAAATGCTAATGTGACATTGTGCAATAATGTATTTCAATGAACTATTTTGTTCATGTTCTATGTTTTGTACTATGCTTTGTCATGGTTTCATTTTTGCAGTCTCGTTTCTTACATTGTTTTATTTATTTATCAAAATTTCAAGTTTACAATCATGATTTTCTTTGTTTACATTGTCAACCAATCCGATATTCTTTCTATAAAATTTTTTATTCCATGCAATATTTAAAAGAATATCTAAATAAATTATTATCATACATAGATGAAACAAATTTCTAAATCAAATAAGAAAGACTACGATATAAGTTATAAAATATTTTTAATCTATACATATGTTTGTAATCCGAAATTGTTTGATATGTTTTTTTTTCTTTATGTGTGTTGAGAATATTATAATACATAGCCTTTATCATATACTGAATTTCAAAATTGGTTGTGAAAATAGAAAAGTTTGGTAACAATTTCTTTACTAATTAACCATTGGTCCTAAAGATTAAATATTCTATTGATTATGCTACCAAAATGGAGATCTGATTGCTTTGTTCGTGTTTTTCAGGAGCTCTTTTTCCAATGTTCTTATGGTGTCTAGTTCATCTTCGAATCACCTATACATTTTCTAAAGTTCCAATATCTTTCCACTAGCATTAAATTAACTTGACTAAGCATTAATATATCTTGGCCCTCTACATGTACCTCTTCCTGTGTGCTTATGTGATTTTTGCTTTGTGCCATTTTTTGATCTTAGTAACAAATTCAGAAAACAATAGACAAATTATAAAGAAAAACCTGAAAACACCTAAAAGTTTCAGAACAAACAAGTCAATTTCCAAGAACTTAATAACAAGTCTACAACAAAATAAACATTGAAAAATTTCTTTGATAGGAAACAAGGCTACATAAAATGCATCAAGGCGATAAGTAATCTAAATCACAAATTGACATCTAAGTTCTGAAACAACATTTAACTACTATCAATTTTAATGATATTCATTAACCAATGATCGTCATCAATATGGCTAGAACTTATTTTCCTGATCTTTAATCAGAGAATATTGTTGTGAAATCAATTACTTTAAATAATATATACTTTACTTAAATTCCAACTTGACATAGTCCAATTGATAAGATTATGTTTCATGATTGGTTCGTTTTGCACGCTTTATAAATCGATATCAAGATATTATTTTATCAATATCCTAAACTGCATTCTATTTTGATTAATTAAAGATCTCTTGCCAATAAATAGAAGTATTTTCCACATTTATTCACCAAACTAACACGTATTGAACACATTTACTATACAAACTTGTCTTCCTATCAACCAAATTTTACGATATGGAAGAAAAATTGATTTCATATCTTAGATGTAGATTCATGACTTAGATGCCTTATTTCCTTTGTCACACTATCCAAATATTGAATCAAATCTGTTCACTCAAATAAGTGAATTCAATAACAATTTATAACTTGGTATGGGTTCTGTCATTTTGTGTCTAGCTAAAAACAAGCATTCCAAAACTATTATAAGCTTTTTATGCACAATAAAAGCTTTGATTGTAAACTTTGCGCTTTGAAAGGAAAAAGAAAATATTACAGTATCGGTAAGAACTTAATAAAACTTTCAGGATATGCACAACTCTTACTATCATTGCATTGCTAGAAACCATTCTTCTTTAAACATCATCAGAAAGCTAAGACTAGATAGCACCATCTATCTCCATCTTTCACCTTCATATAGGCACAACATAATAGAAATAAGTCTCAAACTATTTAGTTTAGAAATAGCCTTGGAAATAGATTTGATATTCCATCTAAGAAATGGAAGTGTGTCCATTCACAAAGCTATCATTTGGTCTCCAAACTAATGTCTAATTTGTAAACTTTACTTCCTCCACATATCCTCTGTTTATAACTAATATTTTTGACTGGTCACATGTATATACAAAGAACTGATCACCAACACCATTTGCACCAACACCAACACCAACAACATCTCTAACTAAAGCCACTCTTTTAAAATCACAATATATACTTGAATTCAAAAAACAAATATCGAAAGGAGTATTTATAATATTGATAGATATGATTTTATTAATATGTTTGAAACCAATAATAATTACACAATGCATCAAATTAAATTCTATTAAGTTCTTCAATGATAACATAATTGTGTATCAATTTTATAAATAGATATTAATATCACTGCTAAGTATTAATTAATTCTTCAATGCTACATGAAATTTGTATGTTTCCGCATCTCCATAAACATTACCATCTTGACAGAGTTTTATAAAACACTTGTTCTTTCTCACATGATCTAGTAATAAGTTCTTCCAACAATTTTTATGTTACTTGTTATCATTACCGTAATTACATAATAAACTATGTTTTAAACACTATGATTAAACTGCGCAAATAACAAATATAATATGCAATATTATATTTTATAAATGAGAATTGATATTATATATTGGATTTGAAGTGTGATAATTTGATTGTGTATAATTGCATGTTATATTTGAAATCTCCCACACACACTCTCTGTATTCAAACAAAACTCTACACTCTTGTACGTGTTCCGAGAAAAAATCTACAATGCCATGTCTTAAGTGCAAAATAAATTGATTCTACACCATCGTGGGAAAATCACTATTCTTTGAAATTTTGCAAGAAGCTTTCATTATCCAAAGAGTTTTTTGCAAACAAAATTCGTTATGCAGAAATATTTCATTATGCCGAGAGATTTTATTGTGTGGAGAGAGTTTTCTTTATGCTGATATCTTTTACTGTCTAGAGAGATTTGAGCGAACAAATTTCATTATGTAGAGAGATTTTATTGTGCAAAGGGCTTTCATAGTGTAGAGTTTTATCTGCACTATGCACAACCTTGAATCAATTAACTAGTGGTATTCAAAATATTATATAGTATTAAAATATTACCAATGATATATAAGAAAATTGATACGAAAGAACTATGCAAAGAGAGAATACATATATTGATTATGATGCAAACAAATTCACAGTCAACATTGAAGAATTAATAATTCTTAGCAGTGCTATTAATATATATTTAGATAAACAATACACAATCACATTATCACTAAAATTCACAATAGAATTTACTCTTATATCAATAAAATCATATCTATCGATATTGTAAAATAATATTTTGGCATTTATTTAGTGAATTCAAGTATATACATGGATTTCTACAACCAATATGCCTCATAGAAAATTGTCACAATATGCATATCTCCTTTATACACTTCTATTTGCATATTTCTTTTGTCACAAATATGTTTAATCAAAATCAGATAATTAGACAATGTGGCCATGCCTAGACAACAAAATATTAAATGTAATCAAGCATCCACTGTTATTTGTTCAAATTGCATGGATTACGGAATTTTTTTTTATTGCATGTACTCTAGTTATTGTTTACTAATTTTGTTACTGATGATGGATGGTTGATGAAACTTTAATTGGGAGTGCAATTTTTCCTTATTGCGAAGTGTAGAGGTAGGGTCAATATTTTTATTGTTTTAAGTGCTTCTCCATATTCCCTTATCTCCACACATACAAGTTTTTCGCACACAATAAACCATTTCAAAGCTATTTATGCATATTTGGAAATCTCATGACCTTTGGCATCATTTCAAAAATTACTGGCGACCTCTACTGCTAATTAATTGTTTGAGGCCATGCTTATTTATGTAGGACTTGCTTTTTATTATTATTTGAGAATGCTTGCATTTTTGCAATTTTTCGTTATTGCAGAGTGCAGACGAAATGCTACTCCATAACGATTTCATTTTTAGCCTTAATTAACATTTAATATTAAGTAATATGCTCTCCATAATGTTATATGTGTGGATAGATAACGCATGTGAAAGTGTTAAAAAATGAATGAGGATTCTACCACACATATCTAATTTTCACGCATGGAAATTAATTTTGTCATTTTCGAATTTGATGAGGAAATAAGTTGAAATGCCACAACCCTGTACATAATCAACCAATATTTATTCTTATAGTGTCCAAAAACTTGAAGAAAGATTGACACAGTTCACAATTAGACCATATAATCTATTCTAAACTAATTTGCAGCATATAGTCTCCAAAACACACCTACAAGCACATTAACTTCTGCCTCAAGCTCACAAGGAGGGGAATCCCGGTCAATGGTGGAGTTAAAGCTATTCTCCTCATCCTACACTAAAGTCCCATGATGCACCATGATATCCTTATCTACTTCATTATCATTTTCCATTAGCGATGCGAAATTATAGAGAAAAAACCATTTTAACTAAAGAAATGTTGAGCTCTTACTCTGCAACTCTAGAATTGCACTCCATAAACTTCAACCTATGTGACATCCACCAACAATCTAAATATAACATCTATATAACTTTCCTTGATTTAAATCCTCTATCTTTGCCATTAATTCCAGTTAGATCCACAGGTACCAAACAATTTTATACCATCGACACGTAATTAATTTAACTATGAACAAATTTCGAATTAGTATTATTATGTTTCCTTCTTTCAAGCTTTCCTTGTGCTAATATTTTACTGTGTAGAGGACAAGGAATGTGGAGCAGAATGGGGGTGCAGAGGGAAAATTAATTTTAAAATATTTTCCATTTGAATCTTTTACGAATTTAACTGTACGAAATGAAGGATAAGTGCATGATGAGATATGAACGAAGATGCAGAGGGAACTTTATCACTTTAATTATTAATATAATGATATCTCACATTTTCCTATTACATATATATAATTTTTCTCAATATACAAATTGATTAAGTTAAGGCTCTTTTAGTTTACTTTTTTCTAGAATAAAATTTTCAATTCCGCTTTCATACTCCACTCAATTATGAGATATTTCATTATAAGGGCACAACCTTTAATGATTAATTATTATTAGTCTTTAGCGTAAAATAAGTTGATTCCACGGAAATATCGAAAAATCATCATTCTTCGCACTTCCAGACTTCTTTCTAGAGCCAACTGATAACATATTGGTGGGGACCAAGAATCCTTATAGGCATCAACACGAATAAAAGTATTTTTTTGTAAATTTTGTGATTGAAAAACTTGTCTATGAGTGTGATCATGTATGAATTGTGTGAAATGTTTGTCATTGTGTAGAGTGTGGAGGTCCAGCCAATGAAATCTTGAAATATTCCTTTGCACAATGGACTTCCTACACCACCCTGCACATATCCTAATTACAAAAAGATAACGATAAGAAAATCTTCGACCATGAAAAGATATTTGTGTGGAGATATTTCATTACAACCTTTACTCAATTGGTTAGCAAAGTCTTAAGAACAAATGAAGTTAATTTTGTTGAACTACGGAAAAATACTTCATCTCAGAGAGGTGTTCACCAAAATTTGTGCTTATGTAGAGAGTTTTATATCAACAAATTTCATTGTGCAGAGAGCTTTCATTGTACAAAGTTTTGTTCGTGCTCCATAAACTTCAACCTATGCCGCACTTGCTAATAAAATTGGTGAATTATGGCTATAATCCCTGACTCTACACTTGTAATGTTGCTCCAAAAATCTAAATATACCATCAATCTAACTTTCCTTTATTTTAAGCATATATCTTCACCATTGATGTCAGCTTGATCCACAACTACCAAACAATCAAGAAAATCAAAGGCGATAGTGGAAACTTTTCACAATGTCGACATGTAATTAAATTAACTATATTTTTTTGAATTAGTATTTGTTGGGTATATGACCAAAGTCCCACATTGACTAGAAGTGGGGAGGATCATGGATATATAAGGATGGAAAAATATCTCCATTGGTATGAGGCCTCTTGGGGGTAAGTACAAAATCAAATCCATGAGGGCTTAGGCCCAAAGTGGACAATATCATACCATTGTGGAGATATGTGGTGTCCAGAGTCCTTACAAGTGGTATCAGAGCCATGACCCGAAGTTAGCCAAGTGGATGAATCCTCAGAATGCTGAACGAAGGTGGTGGGCCCGGGTAATATCACGATGGGATCCGTGGATGAGCTTGGTTAGATAGGCAGTGTTCTCCGGATTCTTCATGGACGTGTCCTGGTCCCAACACGGTGAAGAGGAGTTGACCTGGGATAGAGCAAGCTCTCGAGGTAGGTGGTGCTCCATGTAAGGCATGTACTTCCAATGCATTGGAGCAGAGAATCCTGGTTGGTAGAGAGTGGATGGATGGATAATCGTTTGAGGGGAGGCTCAATGGTCCTTTGTTTGAGGGGAGGATTGTTGGGTATACGACCAAAGTCCCACATTGACTAGAAGTGGGGAGAATCATGGATATATAAGGATGGACAAATATCTCCATTGGTAAGAGGTCTTTTGGGGGTAAGTACAAAAGCAAATCCATGAGGGCTTAGGCCAAACGTGGACAATATCATACCATTGTGGAGATATGTGGTTTCCAGAGTCCTTACAGTATTAAAAATGATGGGGATCTTGCAGGAGAATGGTGTTGTAGAGGGAAAATTAATCATAAACAATTTAGTGAGATGTACATGAAGCCAGAACTGACTAAAGAAATGTACTAAAAGTAAAGATTCGGGCAAGTTGGGACAACCACTTGTTATCTCGTCCCTTAGAGGCTAGGCCATATGGGGACCGAATCTTGACATACAGAAAACAAATATTATCAATAGAATGGATGGTATCTAGGACATCGGCTCTTTTAAAAAAATATTTACAGAGTGGAGATTTTTAATTGGACTAAACCCCATGGAAACCAACAACAATTATTCCATATCAATAGACATGATTTACAAAGATTTCCTTAGAGTGATCTTTCGCAAAAAGTCATTGTTTGCTCTTTCTTCATGACCATGATGATGATGAGGATTCCCTTCTTGATAATAATGAACTAAGACATTTAACTCAGGAGAAAAAACTTCATTAGGAATGTATATCCATGGGGGATCATGTTCTCTGAAACAACAATAAAACGGGAATGAATACAGATTTTGAGGTCTGTATTGTTCATCGACAGAAATCCTACACTGGAAACTTACAAAGAGACTAAAAGATGAGTCTCCTTCATTTGCAACTACCATTGAATCCTGATGAACTAATGTGAACTCTATGACATAATCATTCTGAGTAGCTATATGCAATTCCCACACTAGAGTACTAATAGTACAGTTAGTATCATGTTCTAACATCCAATTGACTCTTGGCATATACTTGACCAAAATTATTTTGAACCAAGGACTCCACCAATTGACAACACTATCTATATTTACAAAAAAAAATATGACTCTCACAGACCCATGTATCCTGGATTTCTGATGAATGGTAAAGTAATCATGCCATGTCCAATCAGTGTTCTAGATGAATGCAGGATATGAAGGTTCTACTTCTCTAGTCAAAGTATAATAAACTCTCCAAGGTCTCTCTATATGGTAACTCTCTAGCATATGACCACATGCTATCTTCAGAATCAAACCATTTCTGCAGAACTAATTCCCTAAGACTTATTGGTAAAGACTCAAACCTTTTTACAAAACAATCCCAACAAAAATGGTAATGACACTGACTACAAACTATTACTTGACTGACTCTTCTAGACTGGACTGAACTTGAAGATTCATCTTGTCGCAATGGCCTGAGCATTTTGATTTCTTTGATTCCTTGTGAACCTTCTCTTGTGAGCATATCAGCAAGATAATTTTCAGCCTCGGATTTATAGACTATATCAAAATCAAAACCATCAAGCCATAATGCCCATCTCAATAGCCTGGTACTTCCTTGCTCAAGCAGTATTTTGTTTGCCAAAATGCTCTTCATATGTTTCAATTCTATTCTTACTAATAATTTGAGACATTTTAGGAACAAATGAAACCTTTTTATTCCTCTTTTAACAGCTAGTATCTCCTTATGAGAAGGATACTTTCTTTCAGTATCATCAAATGTATCTGAGGAATAAGCACATACCAGTTCTTTTCTTCCATGCTTTTGCAACAATACTGCAGCCCAAGTATGATCTGAAGCATCTGTCTCAAGAATAAATGGAAGATTAGTATCTGGTAGCTTAAGTTTTGGAAAATCTGTAATTTTTATTTTAATGCTTCTGACTGCATTGGTCATCTCTTCTGTCCATCCTGCTGCTTGCTTCTTTAATATTTTCTGAAGGACTTTTGTATCATCTGCTTGTTTCTCATAAAATTTTCTTATATAATTCAAGCAACCAAGAAATCTCTGCAATGTTTTAATATCTGGAATAACAACAGGAAATTTCAACAAATGGGTTAGAACATGAGGTTGCAGATTTATGCGTCCTTGTTCTATATGCAGTCCCAAATAATCTATTTTGATTTTACCAATCTGAAATTTTTCTTCTGAATCTTAAAGAACGAGACCATGCTTATAAACTAGTTCATAAAACTTCTTTAAATGCCTCTTGTGACTATTTACATCTCTGCTAAAAACAAGAAAATCATCTATATAAACTATTATGTACTCCTCTCCACCAAAAATGTCTTCCATCCTTTTCTGAAATTCTGATGGAGCATTTTTCAAACCAAAAGGCATTACAGTCCATTGATATTGGCCATGAGGGACTGTAAAAGCAGTCTTGTATCTATCGTCAAGAAGAATGCCTATCTGCCAAAAACCACTTTTTAAGTCAAATTTGCAGAAAACATTGGCATTAGCAGTTTTGGCAAGTAATAGTTCTTTGTTGGGTAAAGGATATTGGATTGGCAACAAGGCATCATTCAGAGCTTTATAGTTGATGACGAGCCGCTTCTTACCTCTTTTTGGCTCACTGTGTTTATTCACATAAACTGCAAGACAAGCCTAAGGACTTTTACAAGGCTCTATCAGTTTATGTTCTACGAACTGTGCTATCTCTTATCGACATAAATATTGTTTTGAGGGGCTCATATGATTAGCACTGGATTCTTGTGGCTTTGGAACATAATTTTCTTTATACGGAAGAGCCACAAAATACTTTTCGCGTGTCCACAGTGCATCAGGTCTAGAGGCAGTGCAATATTTCCAAAGCTTGACTGATATTTTTTCCAAAGTTTTGGGACCATGAAGTTCTGCATTCTTGACAATATTGTTAATCTTGGTTAGATCTTGGAGGCTGTGATAGAACAAATCTTGGTCTGTCGGCTGTATTTTTATTTTGATAATCACTAGATGAGGGAAAGTTGACTGGACCTTCAGAAGTGCTGAAGGTGACTGTGCCTTTACCAAAAGTGACAGGCAATAGATCATTCAAAAAATCTTGTCCTAAAATAAATTCAGAACCTCTATCAAAATTGTACAATGTAACTTTCACCTGGACATAATACAAATAAATTGGAAAACCAAGAGCTATGTGATTGATTTCCATCAAATCTTTTGTGATAGCTCTAAACTGCAATTTAGTAGGTTGCCAATAATAGGAAGGAATTGCACCATACTTGCAACAAATACTCATGGATCTAGAATCAATTTGAGCATCTAGAGTGTAATCTTTTATTTTTGGCAATTTGATTTTTATAGGGATTACCACTTTATCTCCAATTCCCATTACTCTAACTACTTCTACACTGGTATCTTTCTTAGGGAATTCTTATGAAACATTCTTAAGTAACAAACCAGATAATTTGAAATTACAATCATCATAATCTAAGATAAGCATTCGGAGTTTGGATGATAATTGAATCATCTCTGATCTAGCATGATGAATTGAAGATTCTCATTGTTCTATCTTGTTCTTTAAAGAACTGATTTTGTCTATACCTGAATCTGATGATGAACCTTATTTTATATGGAGAGGCTTGAACAGGGAATCACATTCTTTTTCTATGAACTCTTCATCTGTGAATTTTTCTTTAATCCTCTTCCGAGAAGGTAGATGCTTTTCTAGACTTTCAAGTCTTTCTGTCAATCTTCTTCTTGCAATGAACTAGACTAGATCAAGCTGAGCCAATTCAGCTTTGACTACTGCAATCTTCAACTGTAAATTGTCAGAAGAATTGTAAAACATCTTCAGGTCAGGAATAAAAGTTTCTTCTGAATTAGAGGAACTGTCATCCAGATCTATTCTTCTTATATCAGGAATATCTTCTTCAGTATTAGATGAAGAAGAACTAGAAACCTCAAAATATTCACATTCAGAATGAGATATAAGATCCCATTCTTCCAGATCATGATTTGTAGAGAAAATATCCATAATTTGCATATGTTTGTTATCTTTCTTCTCTCTACAATTATTTGCATAGTGACCTTCCTTCCCACAAATAAAGAAAGTAACTTTCTTTGAGGGTCTTGATCTCTTCCTAAATACTACTCTTCTTTTGTTGAAAGTTTTTCTGGAAGGATAATATTTCTTTTCTTTAGGAAAATATTTCTCAGGCTTACATGAACAAGTAGCCTTAGATTTCTTTAGTGCTTTATTCTTGGATTTTAAATGGCAACCAAAATTATATGTTTCAGGAAAAGTATTGCATAACTTAGTGCTGAAATGCATATGCTTCTTAAAATTCCTTTTAGCCTTTTCAGTAGCACACTCTCTCTGGAGTACAGAGACTATCATCTGATGGAAAGCTGCAAAACATGAATTTTCAATATTGACCTCATTAGTCTCTATGTATTGATTTATCAGATTTTGGATTTTTCTTGGCATAGAGGCTATGTAATACCTCAGATATGCAACATTATGAGAGTCATGAGCTTGATAAAGCAATTTTTGCATGGTGCAAAAGTATTCTTGTAGATAATCAATATCACATAATTTTTGAGACAATAATAACTGGGCATGATGAGCTACGTCTTCTGGCACATATCCCACAAACTCATGTTTTAAAGCATCAAACAAGGCTATCAAGGGACCATCTTCATTTTCAAAAATCTGCGTCATTTCTCTATCAGACAATTTATCCCACCACATTTTTGCAATACCAGTAAAAGACCAAACAACCTGGGTAACAATATCAGACCAACTTGCCTTAGTTTCTGCTTTCCTTTGTAATGTCCAAGCATGAATGTTATGTAGGACATTAATCGCTTCTTCATAACTTAAGCAATCAATATTCATCAGCAAAGTATTACCATATCCCTTTCCTAAAGGATTATCTAACTTTGTGGAAGTGCTCTGTAATCTTTTTGAATATCTACCAAAAGGACTAGAAGCTGAAGCTTCATGAGCAGTATTATCCTCTTGGTCTTTCCTCCCTTTGTGTGACTCTTGAGTAAATCTTTTGTTGTTTTATGAAATTGTTGGCTTGAATAACTTGTGGGACCTTTGATATCGTTGGAGGTGAATATTCTGACCGAAGAATTCCTCACACTCCAATAGAGCTGGCAACCTATCCCTTGAAAACACAAGAATGCTTGCAAACCAATTGTTAGTGCAAAAGAGACTTGGCATATAGAGACCAAGTTGAGCTTGTCATTCAATCGAGAATGAAAAGCTACAACAAGTGTACAAAATGTACCAAGCCCAAAGGAGATTTGAGATAGCTGCAAATCTCTCCTCCCTAGACAATAATGCCCTCAGGCAAATGCATAAAGAAAAACAACTAGATAGCAAATATGAAATCAAATGAATATCAAACGACATAGGTATACCTCATCAACCAAAGCATGCACCACAAAAGAAGCCAGTAACCCCAAAGACTTTTATTTATTTATATGAAAGGTAAGTACACAATCCAGCAGAGCTTCCGCAAGCCCAACAGCTCGTTCTATCCTACAATAAGAGCCCAAGGCTCATATAAATAAGAAATGGGAGGAGATCCCAATGCCAAGTCCAATGACAAGTGTAACAATGGTGAAGATCTCAATGCTTCAAGTCAAATTCCAAGTGGCTGAGTTACTGGCTGTTGGCTGCCAACGAACTGCTATTTTCTTGAGCTGAGCTTTGAGTGACTGTTGTAGCTGCCCACCTTAAACTGTTGTTCAACCTGCGTTAACTACTGTTGTTGATACTGCCTACGTAACTATGTTGTGTATGGCTGCCATGCTGCCCACGTAGACTTTCGTACATTCCTTTTCAAATCTACGTATTACCTTTGACTTGGCCAGCGTATGGACTCAACGTATTATGCTGAGTGGGCTGCCAACGTGTTTCCTTAGTTGATTTGGCTCACTTGCCACTTGGATTGGTGGGCCTCAGGATGCCCAATCATCATCTAAACTGCCACTTACTTTCCATGCAAATTTGTAACTTATTTTGACTTTTGGAAAAAATTATAAATTTTTCCAATTATTGAATTTATTCAATTTTTTCTTATTTTTGCTACTGATATTAGGAAAATCGGCTTTTGAGGGACTCTGAGTCATTTTTTGACCCCAAGGTAGGCTCTAGGAGAATGTTGGGCCTCTGAGGATGAATTTCGAGTGGTCATACGCCCCAGACATTTCCTAAGGCCACTTATTTATGCCTTTACATAAAAAATAATTAAAAAAAATCCCGTTTTGCGGGAAATTTTTAACTATTAAAAAATCCTACTTAGACCTAGCCAAATTCCACGAAACTTTTTGGGTAGGCTCACCAGGGGTTCTAGGAGTAGCAGTTACTCCAGACATGGCTAATATTTCTTTTGGAGCAGATGGTTGACCATTTTCAATCAAACTTTTGAGACTAACATACTGTTTTGGTAGTCTCACACTGTCAGGAGAAGGAAATTTGTTTAGCCGATTTCTCATTAATTCTGTTTTTTCTTTAGCTAAATCTATTCCTTTCTGAATTCTTTTTTATCTGAAGTTTACCAATATTCTCTACCCCCTTAAAAACAATGCTTTTATGGGAGGACTCAAGTTCAGAAGAGGTGAATGTTAATTTGGAACTTGACAGGTCTACTTCTCTATAATGTGGAGGAAAAGTAGGGGCCAGAAGAGCATCTCTTAAATGACCAAGAGATTTGGAAATAATACCCATATTAGAATTAATATCATTCAATTGTTGGATATGTTCATTCTGTGTACCCAAAATTTCATTGTAGCCATACTGCAATTTCTTAATATGCTCTTTGACTTCTAACACATCTCTGGCTATATCATCAACATTTTGCAACATACAAACAATTTGATAGTTTGTATAATTGTGTAACTTTGTTGATTCTGTCTGATCTGGACCAGACATATCTTTCATAGATAACCATTGTAAGCTCACTTTCTTTGGTCCACTGCTGATTTTTCTTTTAGTATTTCCATGTTCTAAATGTCTCTCATTATTTTTTACGATATCTCAGATTGAAATCTTAGGAGAGAGAATATTTTAACATCATGAATGAAGATTTGAGAATCATCTTTGGGAGAATGAGGTTTTTCAGTCTAAAAGGAAGTAGATGGAACACAAAACTAGCAATCGGCAGATTTATGAGATTGAGACCTTTGGGTCATTCTTCCTGGGATGGCAGGTATGTGTCTGGGAACAGAGAGGTAGGATGAGGATGTAGGATCCATACTCCTTAAAAGTGGAGATGTATTGATAGCAGGCATGGAGCGAGTAAGCGTGGGAGAACTAAGCTTCAAACTAGATGTACCATCAGGATGTTGAATCAAAGACAATTATTGAGGTGTCTTTGGAGCATTAAGCTGAGGGTATTTCTGTGATAATGGAATATAAGTACTATTCCATTCATCAGGCAACGTACATTCACAAAAGCCAATCTATAGTGGAGCAGTATTTCTAGGGCCAACAATTACAAGGATTGAGTGTAGGTATAGAAGTAGATACAAACTGTAGGCAAATAGATGCATGCATCTGAGCAATTTGAGATTGGGGAGCAACATCAAAACCATAAAATTGTATGTAGGCATTCAGGAATTCATTGATATATGGGTCAGTTAAGGAAACTTGATAGCGACAAATGACAAAAGACCAAACAGGGCCATTATTGAGAGGGCTCTGGAATCCTCCTAACAAAGCATCATAAAAGCTATTCATCCTGGTATCTAATACACAAGCCAAACATGAAGTATTCAAACCAGTTCAAACTAGAGGATTGATGCCAAACTAAATCATTCATATATGGACATATTTATAACCATTCTCTAATCCCCATTCTATGTCATCTTTCTTGATCAAAGGAATCTGGTAAACTGACTGACTAGTGGAAATAGGAATATTTACAGAAGTAAATCTGAAAAGATGAGTAGCGCGAAATTGGAAAATAGGTATCTTATAAAGCTTATCAACTTCTATCTCTGGCAGTGTCCAATTAGGCTGAGGTTCAAATTCTTGTACCAACACTTTCTCATCATAAAGGATTTCATCATTATGAGATCTATTCAAGATTTTATTGAGAAAAGACCATCTATTCTTATGAGATATCTTTCTGTCATCGGGTTTGTGAAGAGCAAACTCATTCATATAACCAGCCATTGGAATTAAGTAGAGGTAAGCACCTGAACAGAGGAGAAACAAAGTCTTTGTGCACCAGGAAAGCAAACACGGCAGTCCTTCGCCTTCACATCTCTCTACCAGCGACTTACCGCCAACTTAGACACATGGACAATAGCTCAGACAAATACAACTGAATGGAAAGACCAAACAATATCAAATAGCTTGGACAAAGAAACAAATGGCTCTGATACCAACTCTTAAGTCTTCCCTCCCTTTGTGTGAAAAGAAATAAGTTCCATGTCTATCTCTCTTAAAGCTTGACTCACCTTGGGTAGGCTCACCAGGGGTTTTAGGAGTAGCAGTTACCCTAGAAATGGCTAATATTTATTTTGGAACAGATGGTTGACCATTTTCAATCAGACTTTTGAGACTAACACACTGTTTTGGTAGTCTCAGACTGTTAGGAGAAGGAAATTTGTTTAGCCAATTTCTCATTAATTATGTTTTTTCTTTGGCTAAATCTATTCCTTTCTGAATTCTTTGAATCTGAAGTTTACCAATATTATCTACCCCCTCAAAAAGAATGATTTTATGGGAGGACTTAGGTTCATAAGAGGTGAATGTTAATTTGGAACTTCACAGGTCTACTTCTCTGTAATGTGGAGGATAAGTAGGGGTCAGAAGAGCATCTCTTAAATGACCAAGAGATTTGGAAATAAAACCCATATTAGAATTAATATCATTCAATTGTTGGGTATGTTCATTCTGTGTACCCAAAATTTCATTGTAGCCAGAATGCAATTTCTTAATATGCTCTTTGACTTCTAAAACATCTTTGGCTATATCATCAATATTTTGCAACATACAAACAATTTGATAGTTTGTATAATTGTGTAACTTTGTTCAATCTGTCTGAACTGGATCAGAAATAGATCACCATTGTAAGTTTTCTTTCTTTGTTCCACTGCTGAATGTTCTTCTAGTATTTTTAGGTTCTAAATGTCTCACATTTATTTTTGAAGATATCTCAGATTGAGATCTTGGGGGAGAGAAGCTTTTAACATCAGGAATGAAGATTTGAGAATCATCTTTAGGAGAATGAGGTTTTTCAGTCTGAAAGGAAGTAGATGGAACACAAAACTGGAAATTAGCAGATTTATGAGATTGAGACCTTTGGGTCATTCTTCTTGGGATGGCAGGCATGTGCCTGGGAACAAAGAGGTAGGATGAGGAAGTAGGATCCCTACTCCTTAAAAGTGGAGATGTATTGACAACAGACATGGAGCGAGTAAGCGTGGGAGAAGTAAGCTTCAAACCAGATGTACCATTAGGATGTTGAATAAAAGCAATTGTTGAGGTGTCTTTGGAGCATTAAGCTGAGGGTATTTCTGTGATAATGGAATATAAGCACTATTTCATTCATCAGACAACGTACATTCACAAAAGCCAATCTGTAGCGGAGCAGTATTTCCAGGGCCAAAAATTACTCCTTCCTTTAAAGCTCTGTCTTTTAACTTAGGATTGAGTGCAGGCATAGAAGTAGAGACAAACTGTAGGCAAATAGATGCATGCAGCTGAGCAATTTGAGATTGCGGAGTAACATCAAAACCATAAAACTGTATGTAGGCATTCAGGAATTCATTGATATATGGGTCAGTTAAGGAAACATGATAGCGAGGAATGACAGAAGACCAAACAGGGCCATTATTGAGAGGGCTTTGGAATCCTCCTAACAAAGCATCATAAAATTTATTCATCCTGGTATCTAATACACAAGCCAAACATGAAGTATTCAAACCATGTCAGGCTAGATGACTAGAGCTCTGTAATCTTTTTGAATATCTACCAAGAGGACTAGAAGCCGAAGCTTCATGAGAAGTAGTTACTCCAGACATGGCTAATATTTCTTTTGGAGCAGATGGTTGACCATTTTCAATCAGACTTTTGAGACTAACATACTGTTTTGGTAGTCTTAGACTATCAAGAGAAGGAAATCTGTTTGGCCAATTTCTCATTAATTCTCTTTTTTCTTTGGCTAAATCTATTCCTTTCTGAATTCTTTGAATATGAAGTTTACCAATATTCTCTACCCCCTTAAAAATAATGCTTTTATGGGAGGACTCAGATTCAAAAGAGGTGAATGTTAATTTGGAACTTGACAAGTCTACTTCTCTGTAATGTGGAGGAGAAGTAGGGGACGGAAGAGCATTTCTTAGATGACCAAGAGATTTGGAAATAATACCCATATTAGAATTAATATCATTCACTTGTTAGGTATGTTCATTCTGTGTACCCAAAATTTCATTGTACCCAGAATGCAATTTCTTAATATGCTCTTTGACTTCTAACACATCTCTGGCTATATCATCAATATTTTCCAACATACAAACAATTTCATAGTTTGTATAATTGTGTAACTTTGATGATTCTGTCTAATCTAGATCAGACATATCTTTCATAGATAACCATTGTAAGTCTGCTTTCTTTGTTCCGATGTTGAATGTTCTTCTAGTATTTCCAGGTTCTAAATGTCTCTCATTTATTCTTGAAGATATCTCAAATTGAGATCTTGGGAGAGAAGCTTTTAACATCAGGAATGAAGATTTGAGAATCATCTTTAGGAGAATGAGGTTTTTCAATATGAAAGAAAGTAGATGGAACACAAAACTGGCAATCAACAGATTTATGAGATTGAGACCTTTGGGTCATTCTTCTTGGGATGGCAGGCATGTGTCTGGGAACAAAGGGGTAGGATGAGGATGTAGGATCCCTACTCCTTAAAAGTGGAGATGTATTGACAACAAACATGGAGTGTGTAAGCATGAGAGAAGTAAGCTTCAAACTAGATGTACCATCAAGATGTTGAATCAAAGACAATTGTTGAGGTGTCTTTGGAGCATTAAGCTGAGGATACTTCTGTGATAATGGAATATAAGTACTATTCCATTCATCAAGCAATGTACATTCACAATAGCCAATCTGTAGTGGAGCAGTATTTCCAAGGCCAACAATTACTCCTTCCTTTAAAGCTCTATCTTTTAACTTAGGATTGAGTGTAGACATAGAAGTAGAGACAAACTATAGGCAAATAGATGCATGCAGCTGAGCAATTTGAGATTGGGGAGCAACATCAAAACCATAAAACTCTATGTAGGCATTCAGGGATTCATTGATATATGGGTCAGTTAAGGAAACATGATAGTGAGGAATGACAAAAGACCAAACAGGGCCATTATTGAGAGCGCTTTGGAATCCTCCTAACAAAGCATCATAAAAGTTATTCATCCTGGTATCTAATACACAAGCCAAACATGAAGCATACAAACCAAGTCAGACTAGAGGACTGATGCCAAACTGAATCATTCCTATATGGACATATTTATAACCGTTCTCTAATCCACATTCTATGTCAACTTTCTTGATCAAAGGAATATGGTAAACTGACTGACCAGTGGAAATAGGAATATTTACAGAAGTAAACCTAAAAAGCTGAGCAACGCAAAATTGGAAAACAGGAATCTTATAAAGCTTATCGACTTCTATCTCTGGCAGTGTCCAATTAGGCTGAGGTTCAAATTCTTGTACCAACACTTTCTCATCATAAAGGATTTCATCATTATGAGATCTATTCAATATTTTATTGAGAAAATACCATCTATTCTTATGAGCTATCTTTCTGTCATCGAGTTTCTAAATTGAAAACTCATTCATATAACTAGCGATTGGAATTAAGTATAGGTAAGCACCTGAACAAAGGAGAAACAAAGTATTTTTGCACCAGGAAAGCAAACACGGTGGTCCTTCACCTTCACAGCTCTCTACCAGCGCCTTACCACCAACTTAGACTCATGGACAGTAGCTCAGACAAATACAACTCAATGGAAAAACCAGACAATATCAAATAGCTTGGAAAAAGAACCAGATGGCTCTGATACCAACTGTTAAGAATGAGTTGATCACTCCGTGATGCACGTAGATCAAGAATAAATCTCCCAGATGTAGAGTAGGGAGGTATAGAACTCAAAACCGGAAAATAAGAATGAAACTCAGATAAAAACACATAACACTTGCTCAGATCAATTCTTCATTAATTTTGGATGATGTTTACAATGCAAGGCTCAACAATATATAGCCTGAGAACCAGTTATCCGTTCATAACTTTTACTGGAAATTGGAAACAAAAGGAATCTCCTTTCTGCTATACTATCACGCAATATATCATAGTCTGAAAGTAGGGGTACAATAATGAGATGTACATGAAGCCAGAACTGAGTAAGGAAATGTACTAAAAGTAAAGATTCGGGCAAGTGGGGACAACCACTTATTATCTCATCCCTTAGAGGCTAGGCCATATGGGGACCGAATCTTTACATACAGAAAACAAATCTTATCAAAAAAATGGATGGAATCTAGGACATCGACTCTTTTACAAAAGTATTTACACAGTGGAGATTTTTAATTGGACTAAATCCCACGGAAACCAATAGCAATTATTTCATATCAATAGAGGTGATTTACAAAGATTTCATTAGAGTGATCTTTTGCAATCAGTCATTGTTTTCTCTTTCTTCATGACCATGATGATGATGAGGATCCCCTTCTTGATAATAATCTACTAAGCCATTTAACTCAGGAGCAAAAAATTCATTAGAAATGTATAGACATGGGGGATCATGTTCTCTGAAACAACAATAAAATGGGAATCAATACATATTTTTAGGTCTGTATTGTTCATCGACAGAAATCCTACCTTGGAAACTTACAAAGATACTAAAAGATTGGTCTCCTTCATTTGCAACTACCATTGAATCCTGATGAACTAATGTGAAATCTATGACATAATGATTCTGAGCAGCTATATGAAATTCCCACATTAGAGTACTAAGAGTACACTTAGTATCTTGTTCTAAAATACAATTGACCTTGGCATATACTTGACCAAAAGGATTTTGAACCAAGGACTCCACCAATTGACAACACTATCTATATTTACAGCAAAAAATATGACTCTAACATACCCATGTATCCTGGCTTTCTGATGAATGGTAAAGTAATCATGCCATGTCAAGTCAGTGTTCTAGATGAATGCAAGATATGAAGGTTCTGCTTCTCTAGTCAAAGTATAATAAACTCTCCAAGGTATCTCTCTATATGGTAACTCTCTAGCATATGACCACATGCTATCTTCATAATCAAACCATTTCTGCAGAACTAATTCCCTAAGACTTATTGGTAAAGATCCAAACCTTTTTACAAAACAATCCCAACAAAAATGGTAATGACACTAACTACAAACTATTACTTGACTGACTCTTCTAGACTGGACTGAACTTGAAGATTCATCTTGTCGCAATGGCCTGGACATTTTCATTTCTTTGATTCCTTGTGAACCTTCTCTTGTGAGCATATCAGCAAGATAATTTTCAGCCCCGGATTTATAGACTATATCAAAATCAAAACCATCAAGCTATAATGCCCATCTTAATAGCCTGATACTTCCTTGCTCAAGTAGTATTTTGTTTGCCAAAATGCTCTTCATATGTTTCAATTCTATTCTGACTAAGAATTTGACACATTTTAGGAACAAATGAAACCTTTTTATTCCTCTTTTAACAGCTAGTATCTCCTTATGAGAAGAAGGATACTTTCTTTCAATATCATCAAATGTATCTGAGGAATAAGCACATACCATTTCTTTTATTCCATGCTTTTGCAACAATACTGCAGCCCAAGTATGATATGAAGCATCTGTCTCAAGAATAAATGGAAGATTAGTATCTAGCAACTTAAGTTTTGGCAAATCTGTAATTTTTCTTTTAATGCTTCTGACTGCATTGGTCATCTCTTATATCCATCTTGCTACTTGCTTCTTTAATCTTTTCTCAAGGACTTTTGTATCATCTACTTGTTTCTCCTAAAAATGTCTTATATAATTCAAGCAACCAAGAAATCTCTGCAATGTTTTAATATCTAGAATAACGTTACGAAATTTCAACAAATGGGTTAGAACATGAGGTTGCATATTTACGAGTCCTTGTTCTATATGCAGTCCCAAATAATCTATTATGATTTTAACAATATGAAATTTTTCTTCTGAATCTGAGAGAACGATACCATGCTTATAAACCAATTCATAAAACTTCTCTAAATGCCTCTTATGACTCTTTACATCTCTGCTAAAAACAAGAAAATCATCTATATAAACTATTATGTACTCCTCCCCACCAAAAATGTCTTCCATCCTTCTCTGAAATTCTGATGGAGCATTTTTCAAACCAAAAGGCATTATAGTCCATTGATATTGTCCATGAGTGACTGTAAAAGTAGTCTTGTATCTATCGTCAGGATGAATGCCTATCTGCCAAAAAACACTTTTTAAGTCAAATTTGTTGAAAACATTGGCAATTTTGGCAAGTAATAGCTCTTTGTTGGGTAAAGGATACCAGATTGGCAACAAGGCATCATTTAGAGCTTTATAGTTGATGACAAGCCACTTCTTACCTCTTTTCTTCTCACTGTGTTTATTCACATAAAATGCAAGACAAGCACAAGGACTTTTACAAGGCTCTATCAATTTCTGTTCTAATAACTGTGCTATCTCTTGTTGACATAAATCTTGTTCTAAGGGGCTCATATGATTAGCACTGGCTTTTTGTGGCTTTGGAAAATAATTTTTTTTATAAGGAAGGGCCACAAAATACTTCCAGAATGCATCAGTTCTAAAGGCAGTGCAATCTTTCCGAAGCTTGTCTGATATTTTTTCCAAAGTTTTGGGACCATGAAGTTCTGCATTCTTGACAATGTTGTTAATCTTGGTCAGATATTGGAGGCTATGATAAACCAAATCTTTGTCTGTCAGCTATACTTTTATTTGATAATCACTAGATGAGGGCATGCTCACTGGACCTTCAAAAGTGCTGAAGGTGACTGTGCCTTTATCAAAAGTGATAGGCAATAGATCATTCAAAAAATCTTGTCCTAAAAGAAAGTCAGAACCTGTATCAAAACTGTACAATGTAACTTTCACCTGGACATCATTCAAATAAATTGGAAAACTAGGAGCTATGTGATTGATTTCCATCAAATCTTTTGTAATAGCTCTAAACTGCAATTTAGTAGGCTACCAATAATAGGAAGGAATTGCACCATACTTGCAACAACTACTCATGGCTCCAAAATCAATTTGAGCATCTAGAGTGTAATCTTTTATTTTTGGAAATTTGATTTTGATAGGGATTACCACTTTATCTCCAATTCCCATTACTCTAACTACCTCTACACTGGTATCTTTCTGAGGGAATTCTTCTGAAACATTCTTAAGCAACAAACTGGATAATTTGGAATTACAATCACCATAATCTGAGATAAGCATTTGGAGTTTGGATGATAATTGAATCATCTTTGAGCTAGTATGATGAATTGAAGATTCTAATTGTTCTATCCTGTCCTTTAAAGAACTGATTTTGTCCATACCTGAATCTGATGATGAACTTTCTTTTATCTGGAGAGGCTTGAACATGGAATCAAATTCTTTTTCTATGAACTCTTCATCTTTGAATTTTTCCTTAATCCTCTTCCGAGAAGGTAGCTTCTTTTCTAGGCTTTCAAGTCTTTCTGTCAATCTTCTTCTTAAAGTGAACTGGACTGGATCAAGCTAAGCCAATTCAGCTTTGACTGCTACAATCTTCATCTGTAAATGATCAGAAGAACTATAAAACATCTTCATGTCAATAATAAAAGTTTCTTTTGAATCAGAGGAATTATCATCTAGATCTATTATTCTTATATCAGGAATATCTTCTTCAGTATTAGATGAAGAAGAACTAGAAACCTCAAATATTCACCTTCAAAATGAGATATATGATCCCACTCTTTCGGATCATGAATTGTAGAGAAAATATCCATAATTTTCATCTATTTCTTATCTTTATTCTCTCTACAATTATTTGCATAGTGACCTTCCTTCCCACAAATAAAGCAAGTAACTTTCTTTGAGGGTCTTGATCTCTTCCTAAATACTACTCTTCTTTTGTTGAAAGTTTTTATGGAAGGATAATATTTCCGTCCTTTAGGAAAATATTTCTCAGGCTTACATGAACAAGTAGCCTTAGATTTCTTTAGTGATTTGTTCTTGGATTTTGAATGGCAACCAAAATTATATGTTTCAGGAAAAGTATTGCATAACTTACTGTTGAAATGCATTTGCTTCTTAAAATTCCTTTTAGCCATTTCAGTAACACACTCTCTTTGGAGTACAGAGACTATCATCTAATGGATAGCTGCAAAAGATGAATTTTCAATATTGACCTTATTAGTCATTGTGTACTAATTTATCAGATGTTTTGAAATTTTCTTGGCATAGAGGCTATGTAATATCTTAGATATGCAACATTATGAGAGTCATGAGCTTGATAAAGCAATTTTTGCATAGTGCAAAAGTATCCTTGTAGATAATCAATATCACATAATTTCTGAGACAAGAATAATTGGGCATGATGAGCTGAGTCTTCTAGCACATATCCCACAAACTCATGTTTTAAAGCATTAAACAAGGCTTTCAAGGGATCATCTTCATTTTCAACAATATGTGTCATTTCTCTATCAGACAATTTATCCCACCACATTTTTGCAATACCAGTAAAAGACCAAACAATATGGGTAACAATATCATACCAACTTGCTCTAGTTTTTGCTTTCATTTGTAATGCCCAAGCATGAATGTTATGTAGGACATCAATCACTTCTTCATAACTTAAGCAATCAATATTCACCAGCAAAGTATTACCATATCCCTTTCCTGAAGGATTATTTAACTTTGTGGAAGTGATCTGTAATATTTTTGAATATCTACCAAAAGGACTAGAAGCCAAAGCTTCATGAGCAGTATTATCCTCTTGGTCTTTCCTCCCTTTGTGTGAAAAGAAATAAGGCTCATGTCTATCTCTCTTAAAACTTGACTCACCTTGGGAAGGCTCACCAAGGGTTTTAGGAGTATAAGTTACTCTAGACATGGCTAATATTTCTTTTGGAGCAGATGGTTGACCATTTTCAATCAAACTTTTCAGACTAACATACTGTTTTAGTCGTCTTAGTCTGTCAGGAGAAGGAAATCTGTTTAGCCGATTTCTCATTAATTCTGTTTTTTTTTTTGCTAAATCTATTCCTTTCTGAATTCTTTGAATCTGAATTTTACCAATATTCTCTACCCACTTAAAAAGAATGCTTTCATGGGAGGACTCAAGTTCAAAAGAGGTGAATGTTAATTTGGAATTTGACAAGTCTACTTCTTTGTAATGTGGAGGAGAGGTAGGGGCCAGAAGAGCATCTCTTAAATGACCAAGAGATTTGGAAATAATACCCATATTAGAATTAATATCATTCAATTGTTGGGTATGTTCATTCTGTGTACCCAAAATTTCATTGTACCCAGAATGCAATTTCTTAATATGCTCTTTGACTTCTAAAACATCTCTAGCTATATCATCAATATTTTGCAACATACAAACAATTTGATATTTTGTATAATTGTGTAACTTTGTTGATTCTGTCTGATATGGATTAGACATATCTTTCATAGATAACCATTGTAAGTCTACTTTCTTTGTTCCACTGCTGAATGTTCTTCTAGTATTTCCAGGTTCTAAATGTCTATCATTTATTTCTGAAGATATCTCAGATTCAGATCTTGGGAGAGAGAATATTTTAACATCAGGAATGAATATTTAAGAATCATCTTTAGGAGAATGAGGTTTTTCAGACTGAAAGGAAGTAGATGGAAGACAAAACTGGCAATCAGCAGATTTATGAGATTGAGACCTTTGGGTCATTCTTCTTGGGATGGCAGGCATGTGTCTGGGAATAGAGAGGTAGGGTGAGGATGTAGGATCCCCAGTCCTTAAAAGTGGAGATGTATTGATAGCAAACATGGAGCGAGAAACAAAATGAATCTCCTTTCGGCTAGACTATCACGCAAGATATCATAGTCCGAAAGTAGGAGTACAATAATGAGATGTACATGAAGCCAAAACTGACTAAAGAAATGTACTAAAAGTAAAGATTCGGGCAAGTGGGGAGAACCACTTGTTATCTCATCCCTTAGAGGCAAGGCGATATGGGGACCAAATCTTGACATACAGAAAACAAATCTTATCAAAAGAATGGCCAGAATCTAGGACATCGGCTCTTTTACAAAAGTATTTACACGGTGGAGATTTTTAATTGGAATAAATCCCACAGAAACCAACAACAATTATTCCATATCAATAGAGGTGATTTACAAAGATTTCAGTAGAGTGATCTTTTGTAATCAGTCATTGTTTTCTCTTTCTTCATGACCATGATGATGATGAGGATCCCCTTCTTGATAATAATCTACTAAGCCATTTAACTCACGAGCAAAAACTTCATTAGGAATGTATAGCCATGGGGGATCATGTTCTCTGAAACAATAATAAAATGGGAATGAATACAGATTTTGAGGTTTGTATTGTTCATCGACAGAAATCCTACCTTGGAAACTTACAAAGAGACTAAAAGATTGGTCTCCTTCATTTGCAACTACCATTGAATCCTGATGAACTAATGTGAACTCTATGACATAATCATTCTGAGCGGCTATATGAAATTCCCACATTAGAGTACTAAGAGTACACTTAGTATCATGTTCTAACATCCAATTGACTCTTTTCATATACTTCAGATTCAAAGAATTCATAAAGGAATAGATTTAGCCAAAGAAAAAACAGAATTAATGAGAAATCTGCTAAACAAATTTCCTTCCCCTGACAGTCTGAGACTACCAAAACAGTATGTTAGTCTCAAAAGTCTGATTAAAAATGGTCAAACATCTACTCCAAAAATAATATTATCCATGTCTGGAGTAACTACTACTCCTAAAACCCCTGGTGAGCCTACCCAAGGTGAGTCAAGGTTTAAGAGAGATAGACATGAGACTTATTTCTTTTCACACAAAGGGAGGAAATACCAAGAGGATACTACTGCTCATGAAGCTTTGGCTTTTAGTCCTTTTCGTAGATATTCAGAAAGATTACAGAGCACTTCCACAAAGTTAGATAATCCTTCAGGAAAGGGATATGGTAATACTTTGCTGGTGAATATTGATTGCTTAAGTTATGAAGAAGTGATTAATGTCCTACATAACATGCATGCTTGGGCATTACAAAGGAAAGCACAAACTAAGGCAAGTTGGTCTGATATTGTTACCCAAATTGTTTGGTATTTTACTGATATTGCAAAAATGTGGTGGGATAAATTGTCTGATAGAGAAATGACACAAATTGTTGAAAATGAAGATGATCCCTTGAAAGCCTTGTTTGAACCTTTAAAACATAAGTTTGTGGGATATGTGCTAGAAGACTCAGCTCATCATGCCCAGTTATTCTTGTCTCAGAAATTATATGATATTGATTATCTACAAGAATACTTTTGAACTATGCAAACATTGCTTTATCAAGCTCATGACTCTCATAATGTTGCATATCTGAGATACTACATAGCCTCTATGCCAGGAAAAATCCCAAATCTGATAAATCAGTACATAGAGACTAATAAGGTCAATATTGAAAATTGATGTTTTGCAACTGTCCATCAAATGATAGTCTCTCTACTCCAAAGAGAGTGTGCTGCTAAAAAGGCTAAAAGGAATTTTAAGAAACAGATGCATTTCAGCACTAAGTTATGCAATACTTTTCCTGAAACATATAATTTTGGTTGCCATTCAAATTCCAAGAACAAAGCACTAAAGAAATCTAAGGCTACTTGTTCATGTAAGCCTGAGAAATATTTTCCTAAAGAAAAGAAATATTATCCTTCCAGAAAAACTTTCAACAAAAGAAGAGTAGTATTTAGGAAGAGATCAAGACCCTCAAAGAAAGTTACTTGCTTTATTTGTGGGAAGGAAGGTCACTATGCAAATAATTGTAGAGAGAAGAAAGATAAGAAACATATGAAAATTATGTATATTTTCTCTACAATTCATGATCCGAAGGAATGGGATCTTATATCTTATTCTGAATGTGAATATTTTGAGGTTTCTAGTTCTTCTTCATCTGATACTGAAGAAGATATTCTTGATATAAGAAGAATAGATCTGGATGATAGTTCCTCTGATTCAGAAGAAAATTTTATTCCTAACATGAAGATGTTTTACAGTTCTTCTAACAATTTACAGATGAATATTGCAGCAGTTAAAGTTGAATTGGCTCATCTTGATCCAGTCCAATTCACTGCAAGAAGAAGATTGACAGAAAGACTTGAAAGTCTAGAAAAGCAGCTACCTTCTGGGAAGAGGATTAAAGAAAAATTCACAGATGAAGAGTTCATAGAAAAGGAATTTGATTCCCTGTTCAAGCCTCTCCAAATAAAAGAAAGTTCATCATCAATTCAGGTATGGAAAAAATCAGTTCTTTAAAGAACACGATAGAACAATTAGAATCTTCAATTCATCATACTAGATCAGAGATGACTCAATTATCATCCAAATTCGAAATGGTTATCTCAGATTATGATGATTATAATTCCAAATTATCTAGTTTGTCACTTAAGAATGTCTTAGAAGAATTCCCTCAGAAAGGTACCAGTGTAGAAGTAGTCAAAGTAATGGGAATTGGAGATAGAGTGGTAATCCCTATAAAAATCAAATTGCCAAAAATAAAAGATTACACTCTAGATGCCCAAATTGATTCTTGAGCCATGAGAAGTTGTTGCAAGTATGGTGCAATTCCTTCCTATTATTGGCAGCCTACTAAATTGAAGTTTAGAGCTATTACAAAACATTTGATGGAAATTAATCACATAGCTCCTGGTTTTCCAATTTATTTGAATGATGTCCAGGTGAAAGTTACATTGTACAGTTTTGATACAGGTTCTGACTTTCTTTTAGGACAAGATTTTTTGAATGATCTATTGCCTGTCACTTTTGGTAAAGGCACAATCACCTTCAGCAATTCAGAATGTCCAGTCAGCTTGCCCTCATCTAGTGATTATCAAATAAAAGTATAGCCGACGGACCAAGAATTGGTCTATCGCAGCTTCCAAGATCTCACCAAGATTAACAAGATTGTCAAGAATGCAGAACTTCTCGGTCCCAAAACTTTGGAAAAAATACCAGACAAGCTTCGAAAAGTTTGCACTGCGTCTAGACCTGATGCATTCTGGACCCGTGAAAAGTATTTTTTGGCCCTTCCTTATAAAGAAAATTATGTTCCAAAGCCACAAAAATCCAACGGTAATCATATGAGCCCCTCAAAACAAGATTTATGTCGACAAGAGATAGCATAGTTATTAGAACAAAAACTGATAGAACCTTGTAAAAGTCCTTGGGCTTGTCCTGCATTTTATGTGAATAAATACATTGAGCAGAAAAGACGTAAGAAGCAGCTCGTCATCAACTATAAAGCTCTAAATGATGCCTTGTTGCCAATCCGGTATCCTTTACCCAACAAAGAGCTATTACTTGCCAGAATTGTTAATGCCAATGTTTTAAGCAAACTTGACTTAAAAAGTATTTTTTGGCAGATAGGCATTCTTCCTAACGATAGATACAAGACTGCTTTTACAGTCCCTCATGCCCAATATGAATGGACTGTAATGCCTTTTGGTTTTTGTTAGAGTCGGCCTGTTCAACCCTCCGTCAGAGATAAAAAAATCTTTTGTTTCATTTCATTTTAAGTGTCTCATTCAACTCGATCATCTGCATTCCATTAGGAGAATCAGTCTTCTGATGGAAGGGTCTTGTCACCATACTTCCCTCATGTCATGTACCTGATGGTTCATGTCTGATCATCAAATTTCATCAAATCAATTTTACAGTCATTATGGATAGTCTTTTGGTCAGCCAAGAGTCATTTCAGTCATTAGGTCTATGGTTTTGCAAATCTTATTTTCAAAGTGTCCAATAATGCCAGGAGGCACATGAGGATATCCCAAATAAGTTTTCATTCCAAAATTTTCATTATCAATAATGCTTGAGAATGATTCTTCTTCAAAACTCTATTTTGAAGAAGAAATCGTCAAATTTATTTTTTGTAATAAATATGTAATTTTTAAGGTTTTTCAAGTTCTACAGTTCTTCAGTGCAGCCCTGGTCATCCTTTGTTGAAATCCAATGCCATCATCCCTGCAAAAAATTGCCAAGAGTTTCATCATTTCAGTCAAAAATCAAAGGAAGCAACAAAAAAACAGAGTTTGTATTAGAAAGTGAAAATAGCCAAAGTGGAAACATTAGAAAGTGGGTTATTGAGATCAAAAATTTAAGTCCAAAGGTTATACAAGATATTTTGGTGTCCAAACAATTCATTTCCACACAAGGAGACAGCAGGAAATCAAGTTAGATTATGGAAGGGCAGAATTGTGATTTTGAAGGCTGACTTTGTGTTGAATTGCTTATGCAACGCATTGGGATGAAGGCGCAGCGCACATAGACAGCGCAACGCATATAGAGGTTTTTTCACTATGTAATTTATAACTGTCGTGGTGCACATAGACGGCGCGGCGCACTGGGTTGTGCGCGTAGTGCACAGAGCTACCAACTGAAATTTCATCACTGCTTCCAAATTTATTCAAATCGACTCAATCTTCTATGATCCAAGTAAGTGTGTGAGCCTTTGACATTGCTATTAAAAGGTGTTTGTTGTGATTTGAAGAGAAGAATATAAGGTTTGAATGGTGAAAACATAAACTGTATCCTTTTGTTGAAGCTGCTCCTTAGGGTTTCAAATGGTGTTTTAAAAAGTCATTTTCATGTTGAATACTCACTGTCATACTATCATTTCCTACCTGTGATTCTTTTCCCCTCACTGTCACATCATTATATAGTTCCTCTCCTTTTCCCCTATATTCCAAAATCATTCATATCATTTGTCCCCATTTTGTTTTTTTTCGTATCTCTAAACACTACCATTTCTTATCATTATCCCTTTCCCCATATCATTTGCAAAATCCCTAAATCCCCGATTCACAACAGTCAAGTGATTTTTATTGCACACCTTAATTTCACTTGACAAACTCCACTTTTCCCACTGTTCCATATTCATCATAGTCCCTCATTTCCCTTTGGCATTGAAAACAAAGGCACCAATTAGTCATTCTCAACAAACCAAACATACACCTTGCCTAAAACATTATGGAAATGGAGACTGATTCATCATATGAACAAGACAGTGATTCTACCACAGAGCTTCATGCACTGAGGAGGCCTTGTAAGGGTGGCAGACATGTTAGAGAAGAGCCCACCTCATTAACTCAATTGTAGGCTTGCCCACTTTCCATGGCATGTTTCCAACAATATTCATGCTTTCAGTATTGTGAGATGATTTCTTAGATTCAGTATCATCAGGAGTTGGCTCAATTGTTTGTTTTACATTTGCATGATGGTTAGGTAACTCTTGCTGGTGTAAATTTCACCTTGACACCAGAAACCATTTCTCAAGCAATAGGAATACCAAATGTAGGTGAGGAGTGGAACAAAAGACAACAGGTAGAAAGAGTACATTATGAACCATATATCAGGCCTAGCTATGTGAGACAGCTCAGCGGGGTGTTCCCATTTCGGTTTTTGAAAGAATCCTAGGTGCCATTGATGAGACTTATTATCAGATATTTCAGTTGTGAAGGTCGCTTATCATGCCTCTATGCATACATATCAGGTTATTGATGCATTTCACGAGAGTGAAGATGATGAATATTCCATATTTCATGTGCCGAAACATCGAGAGGATGACTACTCTTGTGCAGAAGAAGACTCTCGAACAGTAGTACAATAACATTTATCATTATGCGCTCATCAAGATCATTGTTGTACATTAGCTTGGTTTGTAGGGTATCACATGGGAAGACTTCATTTCCCGTGAGTTCTTCACAACTTCACCAGCTCATCAGGAGGTTGTCCATTATGTGGGTGAACCTTCACATCAGTATGGAGGTCAGGAGGCGAAGACTACTAGTGTGTCGACATATGTCACCTATCAAAGAGGCAAGAGGGGATTGTTTGCAGCAGCTCGATGAGTACTATCTCCACTTAGGGTGGAAGGGGTCTCGTTGCCATCATCAGTAGCACAGGTACAGGTACAGGACAAAGGCAAGAATCCTATGCAAGATGAGGGCTCTTCAGGAGGCCAAGACACTGATTTCATCTTCATTGATGATGATGTGAGCTCTCCTACCTCAAAGTTGAGGGAAATTATTCAGGAGAAAAAGGTCGAGATAGATGCATTGACCGACAAGTTGCATAGAGCTCAATGGATCATAAACTATTTGGAGTAGCAAAACAAACAATTGGAGGATCAGCATACAGTCATGGAGTTACAAAACATTCGAAAGAACCACCAAGCTTCCCAAAGGCGGAGGTTGGAATTCACTTCGCTTGAGCAAGAGATCAACGCCGATTGGGAATCTTGGCTTGAGAGGATCAACATTCATCTTGAGAAGCTGTTGGCAAAGGAAAACAAGGACAAGGACATGCTCAGGCACATGAAAAATCATTATTGGGCATGAACTCATGTTTGCAAAGCAAGGATCAAAATCCTGAAGGCAAGACTAAAGAGAGCACTAAAACGACACAAAAAGGGATGATAGGCTCCAAATCTTGGCCGAAGCTTCTTTAGCTGAGCATGATACTTAATGATAGACCTTCAATCCAAATTTTAGAAAATTTGGAGAAAATTTTGTCGATTTTGAATTTTTGGGCTTCAAAATAGATTTTCCTGCCCAACGCGTAGCGCCACTTGGTGCACGCTTATAATTGGGAGATCCTTTGGAGGAAAACTTTGCATTTCTGGATTTGTTATGAAACTTTATGCATGGTCATGAATTACCTAAGGATTTAATCAAGTTCTGGGTTGCCTAAAGGGTCAAAAACACACAAAAAAATGACCTCTCTCCCACCTTTTGCACCCACAGGAAGCAGCCTTGGGAGATTAAAGTTTTGGAGAGGCAAAGGACATCCAAATATAGAAATTCCACTTGGGTTGGAAAGTATACAAGTAGGGCTTTCCAACGAGCTATCATGAGCTCAAATTGGACTTCAGGAAGGGCCTCAAAATCAGCTCCAAAGTTGTGCTACACATAGAGATTTTGGGCATGATGCAAGAGAATTTTGGCCTATTTTTCACTCTTCAACTTAGAATTTTAGCCAGTTTTGACTAGTTTTACCTTTTTATGTTACTCTTGATCTAACTTGATGTAATTTCATGACCATGATGTAATTTTGGCACATTTTTACTTGTCTTAGTAGATTCATTCACCAAAAGGTGAAATGTGAGTGAATGAATCAGTTTCCTAACATATAGAGGCAAGTTGTTTCATTGCCTATTTTTCAGTTCCTTATTTAGATATGGTTGAAACAGCTCCTAGAATGATGAGCTCGACCCCTAGAGGCATGGGAAGGAGTTAGGCTTGTCTATATCATGTAATTTCTCAGTCATTTTCAGAGTTGGACACTTGGGATTGCTTGGCACTTCATTGTACATTCATTTTCAACATTTTTGGTAAAGGAAAGACCAGGGTTTTGCAGCACTTGTTGGGATCCTTGTGGCTCTGTGTTTTGATGGTGTTACTCTTCATGCAATTGTAAGTTCATTGATGTTTCATGTCCATTTCCCTTCTCTTTGCTTATGAAATTAAAGAAATTGAGTGACAAAGGTAGAATTCATTGGCTTGCTATGCTTTCCCTTAAACTTTTGTTTAGTTTTACATGTTTTCATCTGTTTGCAGAGGATTCTTGTAGCCTCTTGCCCTCTTCATCTCCTCAGCAATATTTTCTATCCATTCATTTAGTCTAAAGCATCAAAACTACTGCCTACCTTGCCCCAACCAGAACTCTGCAAAAATTTGGCCTCATCCCCGAACCCAAATTTTCCTTTCCCTTTTTCCAACAAAAAACCCCCAAAAAATCAAATCAAATCCTTGCACTTCATACCTAGCCTAAAATCAGCTTCTATTTAAGTCATCTCAAGCCCCATCGATTATCTTTTGCCAAGATTGACCTAGAGAGAGCCCTCGCCTATCCTCGTAGGGCTAGCTACGAGGCTAAACGTGGTTTGATGTGGACCTACAAGCTTACCTTTTCAGCCTAAGGTAAATCTAGGCTCTAATAATTTGAAAAATGCTCCATCAAAATTTCAGAAAAGGATGGAAGACATTTTTGGTGGGGAGGAGTACATAATAGTTTATATAGATGATTTGCTTGTTCTTAGCAGAGATGTAAATAGTCACAAGAGGCATTTAGAGAAGTTTTATGAACTGGCTTATAAACATGGTCTCGTTCTTTTAGATTCAGAAGAAAAATTTCAGATTAGTAAAATCAGAATAGATTATTTGGGACTTCATATAGAACAAGGACACGTAAATTTGCAACCTCATGTTCTAACCCATTTGTTGAAATTTCCTGACGTTATTCCAGATATTAAAACATTACAGAAATTTCTTGGTTACTTGAATTATATAAGAAAGTTTTATGAGAAACAAGAAGATGATACAAAAGTTCTTCAGAAAAGATTAAAGAAGAAAGCAGTAGGATGGACAGAAGAGATGACCAATGCAATCAGAAGCATTAAAAGCAAAATTACAAATTTGCCAAAACTTAAGCAGCCAGATACTAATCTTCCATTTGTTCTTGAGACAAATGCTTCAAATCATACTTGGGCTGCAGTATTCTTGCAGAAGCATGGAAGAAAAGAACTGGTATGTGCTTATTCCTCAGGTACATTTGATGATACTGAAAGAAAGTATCCTTCTTCCCATAAGGAGATACTAGTTGTTAAAATAGGAATAAAAAGGTTTCATTTGTTCCTAAAACGTGTCAGATTTTTAGTCAGGAGAGATTTGAAACATATGAAGAGCATTTTGGCAAACAAAAGACTTCTTGAGCAAGGAAGTACTAGGCTATTGAGATGGGCATTATGGCTTGATGGTTTTGATTTTGATATAGTCTATAAATCCGAGGCTGAAAATTATCTTGCTGATATGCTCACAAGGGAAGGTTCACAAGGAATCAAAGAAATCAAAATGTTCAGGCCATTGCGACAAGATGAATCTTCAAGTTCAGTCCAGTCTAGAAGAGTTAGTCAAGTAATAGTTTGTAGTCAGTGTCATTTCCATTTTTGTTGGGATTGTTTTGTAAAAGGGTTTGAGTCTTTACCAATAATTCTTGGGGAATTAGTTCTGCAGAAATGGTTTGATTCTGAAGATAGCATGTGGTAATATGTTAGAGAGTTACCATATAGAGAGAGACCTTGGAGAGTTTATTATACTTTGACTAGAGAAGCAAAACCTTCATATCTTGCATTCATCTAGAACACTGACTAGACATGGCATGATTACTTTACCATTCATCAGAAAGCCAAGATACATGGGTCTGTCAGAGTCATATTTTTTATTGTAAATATAGATAGTGTTGTCAATTGGTGGAGTCCTTGGTTCAAAATCTTTTTGGTCAAGTATATGCCAAGAGTCAATTGGATGTTAGAACATGATACTAAGTGTACTCTTAGTACTCTAATGTGGGAATTGCATATAGCTGCTCAGAATGATTATGTCATAGAGTTCACATTAGTTCATCAGGATTCAATGGTAGTTGCAAATGAAGGAGACCAATCTTTTAGTCTCTTTGTAAGTTTCCAAGGTAGGATTTCTGTCGATGAACAATACAAAACTCAAAATCTGTATTCATTCCCATTTTCTTGTTGTTTCAGAGAACATGATCCCCCATGGCTATACATTCCTAATGAATTTTTTGCTCTTGAGCTAAATGGCTTAGTAGATTATTATCAAGAAGGGATCTTCATCCATCATGGTCATGAAGAAAGAGCAAACAATGACTAATTGCAAAACATCACTCTAATGAAATCTTTGTAAATCACCTCTATTGATATGGAATAATTGCTATTGGTTTCCGTGGGATTTAGTCCAATTAAAAATATCCACTGTGTAAATACTTTTGTAAAAGAGCCGATGTCCTAGATTCCGATCATTATGTTGATAAGATTTGTTTTCTGTATGTCAAGATTTGGTCCCCATATGGCCTAGCCTCTAAGGGACGAGATAACAAGTGGTTGTCCCCACTTGCCCGAATATTTACTTTTAGTACATTTCTTTAGTCAGTTCTGGCTTCATGTACATCTCATTATTGTACTCCTAATTTCAAACTATGATATCTTACATGATAGTCTAGCCAAAAGGAGATTCCTTTTGTTTCCAGTTTCCAGTAAAAGTAATGACCGGATAACCGGTTCTCAGGCTATATATTGTTGAGCCTTGCATTGTAAACATCATCCGAAAATTAATGAAGAATTGCTCTGAGCAAGTGTTATGTGTTGTTATCTGAGTTTCATTCTTATTTTCTGGTTTTGAGTTCTATACCTCCCTACTTTGCATCTGCGAGATTTATTCTTGATCTTCTTGCATCATGGAGTGATAAACTCATTCTTAAGAGTTGGTATCGGAGGCATCTGGTTCTTTGTCCAAGCTATTTGATATTGTCTAGTTTTTCCATTGAGTTGTATTTATCTGAGCTACTGTCCATGAGTCTAAGTTGGTGGTAACGTGTTGGAAGAGAGCTGTGAAGGTGAAGGACTTCCGTGTTTTCTTTCCTGGTGCATAAAGACTTTGTTTCTCCTCCATTCAGGTGCTTACCTATACTTAATTCCAATGGCTAGTTATATGAATGAGTTTGCTCTTCAGAATCCTGACGACAGAAACATAGCTCATAAGAATAGATGGTCTTTTCTCAATAAAATCTTGAATAGATCTCATAATGATGAAATCCTTTATGATGAGAAAGTGTTGGTACAAGAGTTTGAACCTCACCTAATTGGACACTGCCAGAGATAGAAGTTGATAAGCTTTATAAGATTCATGTTTTCCAATTTCATGCTGCTCAGCTTTTTAGATTTGATTCTATAAATATTCCTATTTCCACTGGTCAATCAGTTTACTAGATTCCTTTGATCAAGAAAGATGACATAAAATGGGGATTAGAGAATGGTTATAAATATTTCCATATAGGAATGATTCAGTTTGGCGTCAATCCTCTAGTCTGACCTGGTTTGAATACTTCATGTTTGGCTTGTGTATTAGGTACCAGGATGAATAACTTTTATGATGCTTTGTTAGGAGGATTCCATAGCCCTCTCAATAATGGCCTTGTTTGGTCTTCTGTCATTCCTCGCTATCAAGTTTCCTTAACTGACCCATATATCAATGAATTCCTAAATGCCTACATACAGTTTTATGGTTTTGATGTTGCTCCCCAATCTCAAATTTCTCAGCTACATGCATCTATTTGCCTATGGTTTGTCTCTACTTCTATGCCTGCACTCAATTCTAAGTTAAAAGATAGAGCTTTAAAGGAAGATGTAATTGTTGGCCCTAGAAACACTGCTCCACTACAGATTGGCTTTTGTGAATGTACATTGCCTGATGAATGGAACGGTACTTATATTCCATTATCATAGAAATACCCTCAGCTTAATGCTCCAAAGACACCTCAACAATTGTCTTTGATTCAACATCCTGATGGCACATCTGGTTTGAAGCTTACTTCTCTCATGCTTACTCACTCCATGTCTGTTGTCAATACATCTCCACTTTTAA
Source organism: Pinus taeda (assembly GCA_000404065.3). Lineage (NCBI taxonomy): Eukaryota > Viridiplantae > Streptophyta > Pinopsida > Pinales > Pinaceae > Pinus > Pinus taeda. The sequence continues at coordinate 62,248 of APFE031005412.1, read as the reverse complement.
GGAGTAGGGATCCTACATCCTCATCCTACCTCTCTGTTCCCAGACACATGCCTGCCATCCCAAGAAGAATGACCCAAATGTCTCAATCTCATAAATCTGTTGATTGCCAATTTTGTGTTCCATCTACTTCCTTTCAGACTGAAAAAACTCATTCTCCTAAAGATGATTCTCAAATCTTCATTCCTGATGTTAAAAGCTTCTCTCTCCCTAGATCTCAATCTGAGATATCTTCAAAAATAAATGAGAGACATTTAGAACCTAGAAATACTAGAACAACATTCAGCAGTGGAACAAAGAAAGCAGACTTACAATGGTTATCTATGAAAGATATGTTTGATCCAGATCATACAGAATCAGCAAAGTTACACAATTATACAAACTATCAAATTGTTTGTATGTTGCAAAATATTGATGATATAGCTAGAGATGTTTTAGAAGTCAAAGAGCATATTAAGAAATTGCATTCTAGCTACAATGAAATTTTAGGTACACAGAATGAACATACCCAACAATTGAATGATATTACTTCTAATATGGGTATTATTTCCAAATCTCTTGGTCATTTAAGAGATGCTCTTCCAGCCCCTACTTCTCCTCCACATTACAGAGAAGTAGTCCTGTCAAGTTCCAAATTAACATTCACCTCTTCTGAACCTGACTCCTCCCATAAAAGCATTCTTTTTAAGGGGGTAAAGAATATTGGTAAACTTCAGATTCAAAGAATTCAGAAAGGAATAGATTTAGCCAATGAAAAAATAGAATTAATGAGAAATCAGCTAAACAGATTTCCTTCTCCTGACAGTCTGAGACTACCAAAACAGTATGTTAGTCTCAAAAGTTTGATTGAAAATGGTCAACCATCTACTCCAAAAGAAATATTAGCCATGTCTAGAGTAACTGCTACTCCTAAAACCCCTGGTGAGCCTACCCAAGGTGAGTCAAGTTTTAAGAGAGATAGACATGAGCCTTATTTTTTTTCACACAAAGGGAGGAAAGACGAAGAGGATACTACTCCTCATGAAGCTTCGGCTTCTAATCCTTTTGGTAGATATTCAGAAAGATTACAGAGAACTTCCACAAAGTTACATAATCCTTTAGGAAAGGGATATGGTAATACTTTGGTGGTGAATATTGATTTCTTAAGTTATGAAGAAGCGATTAATGTCCTACATGCATTCATGCTTGGGTATTACAAAGGAAAAGATAAACTAAGGCAAGTTGGTCTGATATTGTTACCCAGATTGTTTGCTCTTTTACTAGTATTGCAAAAATGTGGTGGGATAAATTGTCTGATAGAGAAATCACACAGATTGTTGAAAATGCAGATGATCCCTTGAAAGCCTTGTTTGATGCTTTAAAACATGAGTTTGCGGGATATGTGCCAGAAGATTCAGCTCATCATGCCCAGTTATTCTTGTCTCAGAAATTATGTGATATTGATTATCTACAAGAATACTTTTGAACTATGCAAAAAACGCTTTATCAAGCTCATGACTCTCATAATGTTGCATATTTGAGATATTACATAGCCTCTATGCCATGAAAAATCCCAGATCTGATAAATCAGTACATAGAGACTAATAAGGTCAATATTGAAAATTTGTCTTTTGCAGCTGTCCATCAGATGATAGTCTCTCTACTCCAAAGAGAGTGTGTTGCTGAAAAGGTTTTAAGAAGAAGATGAATTTCAACACTAAGTTATGCAATACTTTTCCTGAAACATATAATTTTGGTTGCCATTCAAAATCCAAGAACAAAGCACTAAAGAAATCTAAGGCTACTTGTTCATGTAAGCCTAAGAAATATTTTCCTAAAGAAAAGAAATATTATCCTTCTAGAAAAAATTTCAACAAACGAAGAGTAGTATTTAGGAAGAGATCAAGACCCTCAGAGAAAGCTACTTGCTTTATTTGTGGGAAGGAAGGTCACTATGAAAATAATTGTAGAGAGAAGAAAGATAAGACATAGATGAAAATTATGGATATTTTCTCTATAATTCATGATCCGAAAAATGGGATCTTATATCTCATTCTAAAGGTGAATATTTTGAAGTTTCTAGTTCTTCTTCATCTGATACTGAAGAAGATATTCCTGATATAAGAAGAATAGATCTGGATGACAGTTCCTCTTATTCAGAAGAAGCTTTTATTCCTGACATGAAGATGTTTTACAGTTCTTCTGACAATTTACAGATGAAGATTGCAGCAGTCAAAGCTGAATGGGCTCAACTTGATCCAGTCCAATTCACTGCAAGAAGAAGATTGACAGAAAGACTTGAAAGTCTTGAAAAGCAGCTACCTTCTGGGAAGAGGATTAAATAAAAATTCACAGATGAAGATTTCATAGAAAAAGAATTTGATTCCCTGTTCAAGCCTCTCCAGATAAAAGAAAGTTCATCACCAGATTCAGGTATGGACAAGATCAGTTCTTTAAAGGACAAGATAGAACAATTATAATCTTCAATTCATCATACTAGATTAGAGATGTTTCAATTATCATCCAAACTCCAAATGTTTATCTCAGATTATGATGATTGTAATTCCAAATTATCCGGTTTGTTGCTTAAGAATGTTTCGGAATAATTCCCTCAGAAAGATACCAGTGTAAAAGTAGTTAGAATAATGGGAATTGGAGATAGAGTGGTAATCCCTATAAAAATCAAATTTCCAAAAATAAAAGATTACACTCTAGATGCTCAAATTTATTCTGGAGCCATGAGTAGTTGGTGCAAATATGATGGAATTCCTTCCTATTATTGTCAGCCTACTAAATTGTAGTTTAGAGCTATCACAAAATATTTAATGGAAATCAATGACATAGCTCCTGGTTTTCCAATTTATTTGAATGATGTCCAGGTGAAAGTTACATTGTACAATTTTGATACAGGTTCTGACTTTCTTTTAGGACAAGATTTTTAGAATGATCTATTGCCTGTCACTTTTGGTAAAGGCACAGTCACCTTCAGCACTTCTGAAGGTCCAGTCAGCCTGCCCTCATCTAGTGATTATCAAATAAAAGTACAGCCGACAGACCAAGATTTGGTCTATCACAGCCTTCAAGATCTGACAAAGATTAACAAGATTTTCAAGAATGCAGAACTTCATGGTTCCAAAACTTTGGAAAAAATATGAGACAAGCTTCGGAAAGATTGCACTGCCTCTAGACCTGATGCATTCTGGACCCACAAAAAGTATTTTGTGGCCCTTCCTTATAAAGAAAATTATGTTCCAAAGCCAGAAAAAGCTAGTGCTAATCATTTGAGCCCCTCAGAACAAGATTTATGTCGACAAGAGATAGCACAAATATTAGAACAGAAACTGATAGAGCCTTGTAAAATTCCTTGGGCTTGTCCTGCATTTTATGTGAATAAACACAGTGACCAAAAAAGATGTAAGAAGTGTCTCGTCATCAACTATAAAGCTCTGAATGGTTCCTTGTCGCAAATTCGGTATCCTTTACCCAACAAAGAGCTATTACTTGCCAAAATTACTAATGCCAATTTTTTCAGCAAATTTGACTTAAAAAGTGGTTTTTGGCAGATAGGCATTCTTCCTGACAATAAATACAAGACTTCTTTTACAGTCCCTCATGGCTAATATCAATGGACTGTAATGCCTTTTGGTTTGAAAAATGCTCCATCAGAATTTCAGAAAAGGATGGAAGACATTTTTGGTGGGGAGGAGTACATAATAGTTTATATAGATGATTTACTTGTTATAGGAAGAGATATAAATAGTCACGAGAGGCATTTAGAGAATTTTTATGAACTAGTTTATAAGTGTGGTCTCGTTCTTTTAGATTCAGAAGAAAAATTTCAGATTGGTAAAATCAGAATATATTATTTGGGAATGCATATAGAACAAGGACACGTAAATCTGCAACCTCATGTTCTAACCCATTTGTTTAAATTTCCTGACGTTATTCCAAATACTAAAACATTGCAGAGATTTCTTGGTTGCTTGAATTATATAAGACAATTTTATGAGAAACAAGCAGATGATACAAAATTCCTTCAAAAAAGATTAAAGAAGCAAGCAACAGGATGGACAGAAGAGATGACAAATCCAGTCAGAAGCATTAAAAGAAAAATTACAGATTTGCCAAAACTTAAGCTACCAGATACTAATCATCCATTTATTCTTGAGACAGATGCTTCAGATCATACTTGGGCTACAGTATTTTTGCAAAAGCATGGAAGAAAAGAACTGGTATGTGCTTATTCCTCAGGTACATTTTATGATACTGAAAGAAAGTATCCTTCTTCCCATAAGGAGATACTAGGTGTTAAAAGAGGAATAAAAAGGTTTCATTTGTTCCTAAAATGTGTCAGATTCGTAGTCAGAATAGATTTGAAACATATGAAGAGCATTTTGGCAAACAAAAGACTGCTTGAGCAAGGAAGTACCAGGCTATTGAGATGGGCATTATGGCTTGATGGTTTTGATTTTGATAGCGTCTATAAATCGGGGCTAAAAATCATCTTGTTGATATGCTCACAAGAGAAGGTTCACAAGGAATCAAAGAAATCAAAATGTTCATGCCATTGCGACAAGATTAATCTTCAAGTTCAGTCCAGTCTAGAAGAGTCAGTCAAGTAATAGTTTGTAGTCAGTGTCATTACCATTTTTGTTGGGATTGTTTTGTAAAAAGGTTTGAGTCTTTACCAATAAGTCTTAGGGAATTAGTTCTGCATAAATGGTTTGATTCTGAAGATAGCATGTGGTCATATGCTAGAGAGTTACCATATAGAGATAGACCTTGGAGAGTTTTTTATACTTTGACTAGAGAAGTAGAACCTTCATATCTTGCATTCATCCAGAACACTGACTGGACATGGCATGATTACTTTACCATTCATCAGAAAGCCACGATACATGGGTCTATCAAAGTCATATTTTTTACTGTAAATATAGATAGTGTTGTCAATTGGTGGAGTGCTTGGTTCAAAATCTTTTTGGTCAAGTATATTCCAAGAGTCAATTGGATGTTAGAACATGATACTAAGTGTACTCTTAGTACTCTAATGTGGGAATTGCATATAGCTACTCAGAATGATTATGCGATACAGTTCACATTAGTTCAACAGGATTCAGTGGTAGTTGCAAATGAAGGAGACCAATCTTTTAGTCTCTTTGTAAGTTTCCAAGGTAGGATTTCTGTCGATGAACAATACAAAACTCAAAATCTGTATTCATTCCCATTTTATTATTGTTTCAGAGAACATGATCCCCCATGGTTGTACATTCCTAATGAAGTTTTTGCTCCTGAGTTAAATGGCTTAATATATTATTATCAAGAAGTGGACCCTCATCATCATCATGGTAATGAAGAAAGAGAAAATAGTGCCTAATTGCTAAAGATCACTCTAATGAAATATTTGTCAATTACCTCTATTGATATCGAATAATTGTTGTTGGTTTTCGTGGGATTTAGTCCAATTAAAAATCTCCACTGTGTAAATACTTTTGTAAAAGAGCCGATGTCCTAGATTCCAACCATTCTGTTGATAAGATTTGTTTTCTGTATGTCAAGATTCAGTCCCCATATGGCCTAGCCTCTAAGGGACGAGATAACAATTGGTTGTCCCCACTTGCCCGAATCTTTACTTTTAGTACATTTCTTTAGTCAATTTTGGCTTCATGTACATCTCATTATTGTACTCCTACTTTCGGACTATGATATCTTGCATGATAGTCTGGAGAAAACACTATTCTTAGCACTTATGCACATCCTCCTAAATCTAGTTAATAAGATAGTGTTGGGGACCAACATTTTTTTATAGGTCTCAACATGAACACATATTTTTGTAAATTTTGTGATTAAAAAACTTGTTTATGAGTGTGAGCATGTATGAATTGTGTGGAAGGTTTGTCATTATGTGGAGGTCCGCACAATGAAAGCTTAAAACTTCCTCTGTACTCTCGCACATACACCTAATTACATAAACATAACCATAAACAAAGATTACATTGCTTGTGTGGAGAGTTTTGTGCGAAGAGTTTTCATTATGGGGAGAGCTTTCATTGTATAGAGTTTTGTCCACACTCTACACAACATTTATTCAATTGACTAGCCATAGAGAAAATTTGAGGTAAAAGTGGTCCTCAAAACAAAAATGCACCATGAAAATCAACTTTATAAGAATCAATAGGATTCAATATGATGATGTAAACCATAGGGGATGATTCAACATTTTTGGAGTAAACAATAAAGAAATAAAATAATGAAAAAATAAAAATCCGTTTTTTCAACTCTTCCAACTTATCTCCCTATGATTTTACTCAAATTTCGAGTGGGACACTCATTGGATGCATAATTTATTTTTTCATCCAAGGAGTACCCATGTTGCATACGTTTGATAGAGCTGACAAAGGTCCTAAGGTTAAAAATGAACCTAAAAATCATAGTTTAGGGGTGCGTCTTCTGTTTATCCAAGGGAACACCAATAAAATTGCGAATATCCTAAGGAAAAATAAGGTTCCCTCATCCTTCAGGCCCCTAAACACCATTCATATCTCCATAAGATCAGTGAAAGACCTCGTGGACACTAAGAATATGAAATTTGTTTATGCTATCGCATGTTCATGTGAGACTCCCTACATTGGTGAAACTGACCACTCAATAAATCAAAGGATTCAAGAGCATGCAACAAACATCAAGCATGGGAGGACCCATTCCTAAGCATTAGCAGAACATGCAAAAAAGATGAAACACCACATTTGCATTGAAGAGGCCTGAGTCATTGAGAGGATTGATCATTTCCATCACCAAAAGTTTAGGGAAGTGTTAAAGATCGAAAGGAGACCTAGTAATCTGAATAAAGATGATGGGTGGAAATACAACAGTTGTTAGATCCCTGCAAGTTCCTTTTAGGTTCTATTTATCTTGTTATTTTTTCTTTTTTTCTTGAATTTCCAACCTTCTTGTGTTTCATGTCATTGTTTTCCTTTTTTCGACCTTGTGATTTCTAGCTTCTTTTATTCTTACTTCGTTGTTTATTCATGATTTATTATATTTATTGCATTATGTAATCCTTTAATTTAATTTATGATTTTATTATTAATAATAATTTATTTTTCTCAAATTTCTTTCCCTAAATAAATAAATAAATGAGCAATCTTTTAACATGTTAATTATTGATTTATTTTCTTTCACCCCTTTTAAAATAATTTTGACTTTTTTCAATATTTTAGTTTCTTGGTTAATGATAATCATAGTAATAGAAATAATAAAAATAAATTAATTAATTAATCGTTTAATTAATTTATTATGAATTAATTGGTAACTTTGAATTTTGACCCTTGTGTTATTTTATTTATCATTTATTTTGGTTGACTTTTGGTTATTCCTTTTGTTAGATTTGACCCAATTTAATTTTTTGGGTTTTTTAATCTTTTTCTAAAATTGAATATTCCAATCTATTCCTTTTTAATAAATATTTTATTTTATTCAAATTACTTGTTTCAGTCAAACTTGAGAATTTATTATTCTCTTCATGACACCATCTCTATTTAATCTTTTTGCCTAGATCTTGATTCTCCATCTTGTTCTAAACGATGAACCGCACTGAATAATTTGATTGAGTCGATATAATATTATTTTTATCAAAAATGTTTTATATTTAAATTATTTTATTAATTTAATTATATTTAATAAACTATAAATAATTTATTAAAAAATAAATATATTGAAAAGGCCTCGGAGGTTCCCTAGATGCAATGATCTGAGAAGAAACCTAAGGGGGCTCCCGAGAAGTTTCTTCCGGAATCTCCCATGTAGTCCATCATCCTCCATTACACCATGTCCTTCCTAGATAGACATTAAACCTTATGATAAAACCTTTCTTTTGTTATTTTGATTTTGATTTATTTTTAGTTAGTTTATGTAAATCACATTTTGGTTATGGTATATATTTTGGATTTATGATTTAGTTTATGTAAATCACATTTTGGTTATCGTATATATGGAATAAAAAAATATAATTAATTTAATAAGGATAATCATTATTTAAAAATTTTAATATAACAAAAATATCAAATAAAAACATATATAAAACCTCGGCTCCTGGGCTCTTTGGTTCCCCGGAATAATCAATCGAACAGTTGTATCGCAGGAGTTTCATCCGGATGGTTTCTTCCAAGCTGCTTTGAATGGTTCCTATGAGGTTTTTATTATATTTCCATATAGTAACGTGGGTCCCACTGGCATGTTGGCCTCGTCCCACATCCTCATATGCAAGATATAATGCTCGTGAATTTGAAAACACCTTTTTTTATTTTTGGTTATTTTATTAATAAATTTTATTTTTTTATTATTTAATTTAAATTTATTTTAATGCTTTAAACTTTCAACTACAAATGCCTTTAAACAGTTGATTTGTCTTTTTTTTAATCGTATAAAGAAATATTTTATATATAGATGTGGAATATGCTTCCTTGATATCAATTGGGAGGTTATTTCTCAGATGTGATTGTCATAGCACATGAAGTATTGGTTGGTTTGAAATAAAACAAAAAAAGGCAAAAATATTTTTATGATATCAAGTCTTACATCACGGGACTATTCATAGTGTCATGATGTATAAGGCTCAATGTTTTGGAGTTATAATGCTTTGTAATGACATTAGTATATGTCACATATAATTTATATGTTAATTGACTTACCATAAAACATCGAAGCGATGTTGTATAGTATTATGATATCATATGTGAGTTTTTGGTAGTTGGTTGGAATCGTATGTTAGTTTATTTTTAATGTGGAAAATGTAGATGTAGTGAGCTACATACTTATTAGAATATTTAAGCGTTATCTACTAATGCCACAAATTTGTTTGGATGACAATGTTTTGTCGGAATTTGGTAATTTTTTTTTTCAAAATATCAGAATACTAGAGGGTTTGAATAGTTTCTTTTCTTATTTTTTTATTTTTTTTATTTTTTATTTTTTTTTATTTTTTATATGGTGGGAATGGATTCAGCACCATCAAAACCCCTTGGGGCACCCAAAATCTTAAAGTTTGACAGTTGTAAACTAGATTTTCAAAAATTTCTGCTCGATTTTGTCATAAGCTTGCCGAAATTTCCATTATTTTCTAGGTTAATTTATGGATTTTTTAGACTACACTGAATATCTATGTATATTGTGTTTTGTTGTAGATATGAAAATTGGAGAAGCTAGTAGGGGCATACATTCTCATATGTTCAAGGCTATTTGTCAAGTTGGACTAGATGTCGCTGAGGGTAGACAACTATCCATGGACTGGGTCCTTAGAGAAATAAACACCATTTCCTCGGTTTCTCCATGAAGTGGTTCTCTTTCAATTACCGTGGGCTCGCTAGTCCTGCCAAAAAACTAGCCTTTCAGAGACTTATTGAAATTGAGAGGGTGGACATCATCTTCTTACAAAAAACCCTCGGACTTATTGAACAGATTATCCCTACCCTTGAAGCCCTTTTATCTGGATGACAATTACATGCATTAGATGTTCGTGGTAGATCTGGCGGTATTGCATTTGGTTTCTATCCTAGGGCAATCAGGCTTCTCAACATTTTGGGAGGTGATGGATTAATTGGGGTTGACATATTTTCTTTTGATCTTGGGAGGGATATGAGATTAATTCACATTTATGGACCTTGTCACAATCAGGCTGAATTTTGGGACATTTTTCTCAATTTATCTTTTATGCAAGCTGACAACATCATCATGGGGGGGGAACCTCAACTTATCCATTGGACATTGACCCACTATCTGATTCCATTGGTCTTCTCTTGGAAGAGCAACACCTCAATGATATACCCATTGCTCGACTCCAACCCACCTGGTGGAACAAAAGAATTGGGGATGCTATGCTCACCAGAAGACTCGATCATTTCCTCATTAAAGAAACACTTATTGGAAGCTTCTCTCTATACAGATAATGGGTGATATCTAGAGGATTATTAACCACTCTCCCATCTACCTTAATATTGCAGGAGTAGTTCGTAAGCCAAAAGCCCCATTTAAGTTTAATGTGACCTAGCTCAAAGATGATGAGTACACTAAAATGGTCTCTGATTACTGGAAACCTCACCCTCCTTCTCCCGGTCAGTCTCATACTGAATGCTTTACTACAAAAATTCAATGTCTTAAGTGGAAAACAATAGAATTGGCTAGAGTCAAAAGGATGAGGAACGACCTCAACCTCAAAAGCATTGAGCATGAGATTGCTAATTTAGAAGACGTGGATGGAAGAGATTTTGACTTTGTTGAAGCTAAAGACTACCTCATTCACCTTGAAGCTGAGAGGAACAAAATACTTAAGGACAGAGAAGAAACATGGAGACTTAGGAATCGAGCCATATGGTTACAATCTAGGGATGACAACACAAAGTTTTATCATCATTTTGCAAATGGTCAATGTGCTATCAACATTGTATGGCATTTGGATAATGATACTAGACAATGGGTTTAATCCTTCAATCAAATGGCCTCTCTGAGAACATCACATTTCAGTCAACTATTCAAAGTACCTCAGGAAGCTACTCTAGCAGAGATTATCAAAGTAGCTGGATTTTTCCCTAGATTTGTTGATTAGGATCTCACAAAGCCAATATCGATGGGAGAATTGGAAGGTACTCTCAAATGGTTCAAGAAAGACAAGAGTCTTAGGCTGGACGATTGGCCAGTTGAATTTTATCTAGCCTTCTTTGAAGTGCTAGGCAATGATTTGATTTAGGTTATTGAAGAATGTATGATCAATGGTCAAATATATGATGCATTCAATTCAAACTTCATCCCCCTTATTCCAAAATATGATTCACCCAAGACCTTCAATGGATATGTATATCAACCTATATATTCTGTAATTGCATATACAATATCATCACCAAAATCATTACAACTTGGCTTAAGCTTATTTTATCTAGCCACATCTCTCCCTTACAAATTTGATTTCCTTAATCATCTCTAGATCCATAAAATCCGTTAGGACCACTCATAAGGTTCTTCCCTTTATCAATATCAAGAGGCTAAAATGTATGATACTAAAGATTGATTTATCAAAGGCCTTTGATCAGACCGGCTGGCTATACTTGAGAATGCTCTTGACTCATCTAGGATTCCCTATTACCTTCATCAACTAGATCATGAACCACATATCCAGTGTCTCATATAGTGTCCTTATCAATGGATCTGCCTCTCCATTTTTTCATGATGAGCGAGGTGTTAAACAAGGATGTCCACTCTCTCCCCTTCTTTTTCTGCTAGTTATGGAAGGATTGAGTCATCTTATCACAGAGGAAATAATACTTGACAGACTACAAGGTATTAAAATCACTAATAGATGTACTATCTCACATTTATTTTTTGTTGATGATGTCCTAAATTTCCTTAATGGATCTATTGGTGACTCATCAGTTTTCTTTTCTATTCTTAAGTCCTTCTACCTAGCTACTACAATGGAATGCAATCAACAAAAATCAACTCTGACTACTATTGGATGCTCACAATATGAAACACACTAAGCCCATCAAATATTTCCTTTCTCACTTCTCCCCTTTGAAGATGGTCTCAAATACCTTGGATTTCGACTCAAGCCCATTCACTACAAAATTGCTGATTGGATATGGCTAGTGGCTAAGATAGAAAGGAGATTTAATATTTGGCACCACATATGGCCTTTTAGGGTAGGCCTCCTGACTCTTAGTACCGTTTTGGAAGAAACACCAGTGTATTGAATTTCTTTGGCTTGGATTCCAAGGGGTATTTTATCTAGAATTCAACAGTTGTGCTACAGATTTTTATGGAAGGGGAAGGGAGAAGGCCATACTTATGCATGGGTTAGATGGGATCACATTGCCCTACCTAAGAAATGGGGAGGATGGGGCATGAAAAACCTTGATTCCTTTGCAAAAGCACTTGCTGCCAAGATGGGATGGCAATTTCTCATTGCAAAGAACTTATGGACAGAGGTGGTCATTTAAAATATATTAGTCCAATCCACCTCCTTGATTGGATCAGGTGCCCCTCATGGAACAGATCTAATATTTCCACTATCTGGTAAGCAATTTTGAACTCCATATCCTACATTCGTGATGGAATAGCCTGGAGGATTGGATTTGGAAGCTTGGTCCGCATTGGAATGGGTCCTTGTTCTGGATATGGGAATGCATATATTCTTCCTACATATATCATACATTCCCTCTCGAGCACAGGTATCTCACGCCTTGCCCACATTGTGGATCCGGACAACTCCACTATATTCTCTTAGGCCTGGAAAGCTACTCATCAATTAGGCATTCCAGATAATTGGCATGATGATTGGATTTCCTACACAAATAATATTTTTGAATGTCATGTTCGGATTATAAAGGGCGAGGATGAGGTCATGCATTGCATGGCTCCTATTATCCAAAGGATGGTTATTCCATTATTTTTTCTAATCATAAGACCCCTATTATTGAATGGTGTTGGAGCACTATTTGGAATTTGAAGGCAACGCCTAGAGCTAAGTTATTCATGTAGTGTATCCTTTGTAATAAAGCTCTCACAGGGGATAACTTACATAGGCACTCATTTCAAGGACCAACTTGGTGCATCCTCTATCGACAGGCAATAGAATCAATAGAGCACCTTTTTCTTCACTGCACTATCACCACTTCTTTCTAGAATCCTTTTCTTTCATCTATTCAATTATCCAATAGATGGCATAGTGCAAATATTCAAGCAACTTGGCAATCATGGTGGTCTACAATGTAACCCACCAAAATAAGGAACCTTCGCTTCCTGATCTGTTGGTGCATATGGCAGCACATGAATAAGCTCATCTTTAAGGGCATCGCCCCTCACTAGACACATGCATATGCTCATCTCATCTCAATATATAAAAGTATCTCGGAGGATGATCAACCACAAAGACAACACACTATCATTGTTGAAACTATTGACAAAAACATTCGTTGGAGATATTTTGATGGATCAACTCAACAAAATGGTTGTGGTGGGGGAGTGCTACTTCACCTTACTGAAAATCATTTTTTCAAAATTCAGATGGGTTTGGGAGATGGAAATTAAAATTATGATGAACTCATAACTCTCATACATTTGTTATACTTTGATCTCGAGAAGGGATGTAGACGCATTCAGATTTTTGGAGATTCCAAACTCATCATAAATTGGTTCAATCAAAAATCTCTTTGTCACGTGCACACACTCAGGAACATTCTGGATGAGACTTACCTACTGAAATCACAATTTGACACTATAACTTGTCATCACATCTATAGGGAGCACAACCAAATTTCTGATAGTCTATCCAAGGAGGCTGCGCTCCATTCTCGAGGGATTCGGATGATCCAGGAGTAGTCAGGACACAACTTCTACCAGTACTTCCACAAATCATATGACGATCAACAACTTAATGGGGTAGTTAGGCCTTGATTTTTTATGATCAAGATATCATACAATCTTTATATTTTCAGTATTTATATGCATATATATTTAACATACATGTAATTTTGTATCTACTTATCGGTCTCCTGTCCCAAGATAGATTTTTAATAGTATTTTCCAAATATGTGGCAATAGCCACTTTATATTGCATATGCTTCTTGAGAATATTCAACATGTAATTTTCAACATCTTAATGAAAATTTCGATTTTTCCAAGGGAGAAAAAAGAAAATTGGAATGGCTAGTTGTTGGGATCTTTCTACATAGAAAGTTTCCATATACTTTTTTTAACAAACACATCTGAAGTGAACAACATGAATAATGACATACTCTCAACAATTTTTTCTACATTTATTTACGGATAAATGGTAAATAATTTTGGTCTATGGAATAATTTTGTAGGTTGCAATCCTATGAATAACTTAATACTAGTTGAAACGAATTTATGATTATTTAAATTAAAATGTTAGAATGGTACATATAAAATTTTCATTTAATATTTTTTTAAAAACAATAATAAATATGACTGATTTTTTGTTTATACAATTTTATGCTACGCCTTCCGATTACATTTGTGGTACAATACTCTTTTAATTTAATTATCATTTCTCGTTTTCTATAATTGGGGATGTGAATAGTTATGCCTTCAATAATGAATGTTGTTAGTTCCCATCCCACATTAGCTCTCTGGATTAGTTAAAATAAGGTTAGTGAAGACCATGAATAACTTTATGATAACTCTTAAATTCAAGAATTCCTTGTTTGTGAGATTTTATGAATCAAATTAATTTTGTTGTTTAATTAATAGAATTTTATTTTATACATAGATATACATAGGGAATACATGAAGATGGGTTACACTTTTGAGCCAAATGTGGTGATGAAATTTCAAAAATTTACTCTTTTATCGAATTGAAGCCTTCAAAATTTATATAAGCGTTGTGAATTTTGATTTGGAGTAAAAAGTAAATTTGTGTAGAACTATGTTGTTGTCCTAATGATATTTTTTGCAAAAACATTTAGTGGCGTATAATATATTGATTTTCCATTAAATAAAATGTTTTTCCTTGCAAATTTTCGCACATCTTAAGATGTATGCATGTGTTCATCTAGCATATCTTATATATATATATATATATTATATATATATATATATCTATATAGAGAGGAAAATAGAGAGATATGTAGCATATTTAAAAAATTTATTTTTTAATGCAAAATTACATTTTTTATTACTTTTCGAAGTTGACAAATTAATATTTCAAATTGAATTTTTCAGATGCCTGTGTTCACGTAATATTTTTTTCTACTATTTTAAACAAATTCAAAAATCAACAATACCTTTTTGAAAAGGACTCATAGATGAAGAGGTTGATATCTTTTTCATTTTGTATATTATGTTATTAATTTTTTATTTAGCCCCTTTGTAACTATCCAAGTTTTTTTCAAGCATTATGCTTAAAAGAAATTAGATGAAAAATACCATATAAATTCAAAAATTTCAAACTAATATGCCATTGGATAGAGGATTCCTTCACAAATCTAATATGATCAACTCCACTACCTAAGGACAAATTTTGTGTTAAGTCTACCAGGTTACACAATAGCATTGCAGAGAAATCTATAGAAGGGGAGCTAAATCTATGCTTTTTAGGTCATCGACAACTCGATCAAGTGCTCAAAACACCTAATCAAGTGCTCGAAATAAAATTTAAAAAAGCTCGATCAAGGGTTTAAGAAACCCTTTATTGAGCCCTTCACATGGTTAAAGAGAGGCTTGATCTAGCTTTAAGGCTTGATCATACAATGTTTTCTAATTTTATGCGTAGGTTGCATTGGTGGGAAATTTCAAAAACATGGCTTGATTGAGCCACTAGCTTGATCGAGCTCCTAGATAACCTCAGGTTACTTAGAAGATTAATAAATAATTTTTTTTAATGCTCATTCGATCTATCTTTAAGCCCTCAAATAGCTTGATAAAGTGCTTAAAATGGCTCAATCAAGCTATTGTTTTTCTCCCAAAACACATCCTCTCTTGCCAAAAAGTGTAACCTAGATTCACACATAGACATATATATAATGAATTTTAGCTTTGAACATGACACCTAGTTTTTCACATGCTTTGCACTTTTCCAAAATCTAAATTTAGAATGCTAGAAGAAAATAACAAAACATAGAAATAATTACCGTTTCCCTCTTACTAAAACAAAAAACATAATTTGCAAAATGTTTAAAATTTCAAAATAAAACATATGAAGGTACTCATCAAAATATTACCAAAAAATAACAAGTTCCAATAGTAGAAAAAGCAACTAGAAAACTATTCAATGTGGATGTTTTTTTATTAAGAACAAAATGCCTTAGATTATAAAACAATACAATTATGGCCAAGTCCATTCAAACAATATCTTCCGAGATAAAATATTTATATACATATAGTGATAACATTCAAGAAAATGAGTTGTACAACTCAGAATATTAACCCCAAACTAGAACTTAAAAAAAAAATTCAAGCATATAAAGAACCTGTCTTCTATTGAGAATTAGTGGGAAACCCTCACCGCCATAAAGAGAATGCTCAAAGAAGTCCAAAGCTACCATAGAACCAAAATTCAATGAAAAGAAAAAAAATTAGAACAATGAAAACATTTTCTTGCTAAGAAACCAAGTAAAATAAAAACAATATTTATGGTGGATGACCATTTATACTTGTAGAAAAAACAAAGTAGGCTAAAAACATTTCTGTACCTGGACAAGAACAACTCAAAAAAAAGTAAGGTCAGGGGTTACAGCACAACTTGAGAAATAAATTCAACTAAGAGTCGAGAGGAATACTTTGAGTGGTTGAAAGTATTATAACATCGTTGCTTCATCTGATGTCGAATGACCTTACAGATGTATGAGATCATTTGCTCTATTTTACCCTGCCTTACACTACTCTTCTCAATTTTTCTTGCAATGATAAAATAAAAGATGAGAATGACACCAAGAGATAGACCTAAAATGCATGAAATACCATCTAATGCACTACATTTGAGTAGGTATAATAATAATAATAATAATAATAATAATAATAATAATAATAATAATGTACATGGTAGAATTTGGAGAGGGTGCACTTGCCTTAGAAGCTTAAATTTGAAGCATCATATTACCACAATTCTAGCTTAGAGTTTCCACCAACAAAACCCTAACCCAAAGTGTAATTAGGAAAAAAAGTTAGAGTGGAAGGAATTTTGCATTGTAATATATATATACACACACACACACACATAAGAATACAAAATTGTGGAGAACAGGAAAGAAAGCTGAGAGGTTCAGTTTCGAGAGTAATTTACCTACGTAATAAACCAGTAAGTTCCCTATGGAAAATTTTGAACCCAAGACTAGGTGCAAATCTATGAAACCACCCAACAAGGATAAGGAATTCTAATGATTATTTTCTCCATAGAAAATGAAAAGAATTTCATACCTCGAAAGCCCTCATGGGCACAAGCTCAAATAAACCACAACGACGGAGAGGCCGCCAAGGGTGTTACAGAAACTCACCCTAAAAACACATCCACTGTTGATTAAAAACACATGTCATCTAAAACATCGATAAGGCTACACATCACCCACAGGGGAATCATACAATTAAATGACTCGTTCAAGTAGCCAAATTCAATGATTTTGACATGTTTATCTAGGTGGCCACAGAGGAGAGCTTCCATCCAAGTCTAGAGGGTTCGCCAAGTGCGTTGCAATACTATCCAGCTAGGTTCCACAATAGTCCATCGCACCCAAGGAGGAGTAAAAATGAATAATCATTACACAATAAGAGAAATAAGATTAGAGCCAATGAAATTAATGATAAATAAAATAAAATATTTTTAAAAAATAATTTGAGTTGTTTCACTAATGTTAACTTTGGGGATAACAATTTAGTTTTTAGTCAAATACAGAACTAATCTCAAGTCAACGCAATATCAAATGTGTTTATCCTCTACATGTATTAGGGATAATAAATCCCAAATTAAGTACAGAAACACATAAAGGACAGGTTAGACATAATACTCGAGAATGAATGAATATCTCATGCAAGCAGGAATGGCATCGTAATTTGATGAATAAAAGTTTATGAAACAACGTGATGAACAAAATATGTCACGATTTGATGAAAAATATCATTGCCAAAATGTGATGAAGAACAATCAATATCACATTCTAACAAACAAAAATTGGTGTCAAAATGTTATGAACAAAAATTGACATCACAATTTTATGAACAAGAATTGATGTTGCAATGTGATTGACAAAAGTTGACATCCCAATGTAATAAACAAAAATTAACATCATAATGCGATGACCTAAAATTGGTGTTGGTAGAGATTGACATTAAAATATGCTTAACAAAAACCATCATTATATTTAGCAATGAAAAACATTAACGTTGCAAATTAAAAACAAAAATTCACGTCACATTCTGATGATCAATAATTGAAATCACAATGTGATGGACATAAAATTGATCTCTTAATGTGATTTTACAAAAGTTGATGTCACAATGTGATGAAGAAAAATCAACTTTGTAATGTGACAAAAAAAGGTGTCACTATATGATGAATAAAAAAGAAGTTGTAGTGCAACAATTAAAATCTATGTTGCAACATGATGAATATACGTCATCATTGCAATGCAACAAAAAAATTAACATTACAATGTGATGAACAAAAATCCATGTTCAACATGATGAACAAAAATCCATGTCATTGTGTGTCTAGATATCATTGTCTCAAAGTGATGAAAAAATGACGTCACAACGTAAAGAACAAAATTAGCATTGCAATGTGATGAACAAAAAAAGATGTCATAATGCAGAAAACTGAAATCAACATTACAATGTGATGAATAAAAATCAACATTGCAATGTGATGAACAAAATTTGACATCAAAATGTGACGATAAAAAAATGACATCGTAATATGAGATATATAAAATGACATTGTAATGCAATGAACAAATATTGACATCATTATGCAATGAGAAAAACCATGGTCAACCATAGTCGTCCAATGTTAATTTGGTCAACCATAGTTTCCCATGCTTGACCATGGTCAAACATGATTAACTGAATTAATTATGGATGACTATAATTGACCATGATTTTGTTCACCACATTATGACACATATATTTGTTTTTTCACATTGTGATGTTTTTGTTTATTAAATGGCGATGCATGGTCAAGCATGGTTAACCATAGCCACCCATACTTGACCATGGTTAAACATGGTCAACCATCATCAATGAGAGACAACATGGTCTTCCATGGTCAACATGGCCAATCGTAGTGAACCAAAGTTAAACATCATCAAACTATAGTCTACATTGTCAAATATGGTCAACATGGTTGACCTAATAAACCATCGTCAATATGGCTAAACTAGGTCTACCATAGAAAACATGGTCATTTATAGTCATCTATAGTTAAAAGTTGACAACCATGGTCAACCATGTTCACCTACAGTCAACCATAATCAACCATGGTAAGTATGCTTGACCATGGTCCACCATAGTCAATTATAGTCAATCATGGTCAACATGGTTTACATGGTTAAGCATATTTTGCATGGTCAAATATGGTCAGGTATGATCAAACATAGTCAAGCATTGTCAACCATTATCAAAGCATGGTATGCATGGTCAAATCAACGTAAGGTCAAGCATGGTCAACATGGTCAAGAATGGTAAAACATGGTCAAGCATGATTAAACATGGTCAAGCATGGTCAACATGTACAACCATAATCAACCATCATCAACATGGTCAACCATGGTCAACCATAGTCAACCATGATCAAACGTGGTTAAGCATAGTCAACCATGATCAAACCATATTGAACCATTTTCAACCATATTAACATGGTCAACATAGACAACCACAATCACTCATGGCAGCCATCGTTAAACATGGTCAAACAAAGTTTAAGCATTATTTGCATGGTCAACCATGGTAAACTATTGTAAACCATAATCAATCATAATAAACTATAATTAAACAAGATCAACCATGGTCACTCTTATTTAACCACAATGAACCATAATCAATCAAGTTCAACCGTGATCTAATAATTCTCCTCATACATGTTAACTGTCAATTAGCATAACCACATTATTAAAAATTGTTGATATACATCAATCGATTTCATTAAACTTTTTTAAGGTGAAAAATTATGTTTATTGATAAATATAAACCACTTTAATAATATAGTTGTAGTAGTATATATTCAATTTTATTCTAATAATTATAACTTAATCATTTTAATAATGTAATTATACTAATATATATATTGAATTTTATTTTTTTTTTCATTATAATTTTATATTATAATATTTACTTTACAAATAATTAACTCATATATATAATAGTATATTATTTTTCAATTTTATTTTTTAATAAACATATTACTTTTCAATTTTAATTTTTAAATTAATTTAACAAGATTTATGTTGAGTCGATAACAAATGCATTAATGCTTTAAAAGCCTTGAAATAACATTATTATCTTGATTACAAATTCCTTGCATCCAATAAACAGGAGAAATCTACCATCAACTTTTACTAAATTCAAAAGTAGTTTTTTAAACCTTTGCCAAAGCTTCATGCTTGGTTACTGCCTCATTGCCGCTTTCCATAAGACGTATATGCTTCACACTATGCACGATATTCACGGAGTGCTTCATGGTCTTCATGTGTAAGAATTCATCTTTGTGTTGTACGGACATGTTTGGGGAATTAAAACATGGATGAAGACATTGACCGCAAAAATGCTTTTGAAAATATGTTTAAAATTTTGGACATTGCTAAGGTAAATGACTTTCAATTTTGGGTGATAATGCTTTTATTGGATGTGAATTGGTGAGTGTGTTTTGCTTTTAATTTTGCTGGGTACATTTTAAAATTTAAATTGGGTTATAAATATATTAAATTATAAATTTAAAATTATTTGTGATGTGGAATTTAATTAATTTTAAACACCATCATTTTTTTCACATCATTAATTTAAGTAAAAGTAATTTTAATAAACTCATGCTTTTAGCAAATGCCAAATTAGTTTAATTGAAGAGCTAAGTGTAACTGGTTGTGATTTTTTGCTTTATTATTTTTTATAAAAAAACGACACAACCGCCAACACGGGTAGGCATTAGTTAACGTTTTGTTGTAAGGCCTTACGCTAGATTTTATTACTCCCTAAAACTCTTCTTTAATATTAATTAATTTGTTGTAAGAATTAAATTGTTAATATTTTTTATTACTAAATTTAAATAATTATTTTTAAATAAATCTAAATTTCTTAAAATTAACTTTAATAAAAGTTATTATTCATAAATTGTACTTAAATATTCACTTAAATATTTAAGCATTCCAATATTCTAAACAAAAAATTCTAAACATTCTCTCTTTTATTACATATAACCAGAGATATTACATATAACACATAACATGTGCATTAACCAACACAACGATCCCAGAGCGATTACATACATGCAGCTCCATTGTCTTATTGTTATTATTAGCTAAGCCCGCGCACACGTCCATACGCTAGCCCAGCTTAGTACAGTTTACGTAATATGCATAAACCCCAAAGAACTTTCGTATCCAGGCAGGGTGGCAGCTTGTTCATCTCTTTAGGGCACAGTGTAGGCTGCAAACAAAAATCATTATTGTTATATTGTATTCTAATTTATGAAGGTGGTCTGAAATTTTAGTGTTTAGAATGGATGTGTAATAATTTTATTTGTGTAAATTTTTTTATTATAAAAATGATATATAAATCACTCTAATGAAAACTTGTCTTGACCATAAATCACA
>APFE031005412.1:0-31944 GCA_000404065.3 Pinus taeda | reverse complement strand
CATGCAAGTCCTTGAAATTTCAACAACCACCTAAAATTAATAAAACAAAATTTCACATGTTTCTCAATACAATCCTAACAACACTTAAAAAAAAAAACTACAACGTTTAAACATATTTCTCAATACAATCCGAACACTTGGAAAAAAAAAAAAAAACTACAACATTGAAACATATTTTTAAATCACATGTCAGTTCCACACACAAATTTTTTTTACAGATGTATTCATTAATAAAACTGCCTATTACAAATTACACCAAGGATTACACCAGGAACACTTCAGTTCCACACAGAAAAAACATTACTTTGTAGCGCTCCAATCACTTTAAGAGATAATGGTAGTCCATGGCACGTCTCCAAAAGTTTTTCAACTACTTTTGCAAATCCCATAACTGGATAACTCTGGTTGAAGGCGTGCAAGCAAAACAGTTCTAGGGAGTGCTGTCGATTAAGGCCGGTCTGCTTGTAAATAAATGACTCTACAATCCCCGAGCTGGTAAGAATATCCTTGTTGCAAGATGTCACTAAAATTAAGCTCTCCGTATGAATGGTATCTTTGACCGGTGAAAATAATGCATCCAGTTGGTCGATATGATCCACATGATCTAAAACTATGAGAGTGTGGTGAGAAGATGAGAGGTGTGTTCTGAGCTTCTCTGTGCCTTCATCAGTGCTATTTATTTGTAAATCCGCGTGGATCAAATCTTTAAGAAGGTTACTCTCAAGGGAATGTAAAGACATAGTAGATGCGTTTTCTCTGATATCACATAAAAATCAAGATCGACTCTAATCTGATCTGTGTCGGTTGAAGAATTCTTTAGTGAGGGTGGTTTTCCCTACCCCACCAAAACCCACAATACCGATCGCTCAAGCCTCCCCACTTTGGTGCTAAGATAACACTATCTCTTCCAGATCCTTTACCTTCTTGTTCAAACCAGTTGGATATTTAGCAACACTCAGAGTTGTTTTGATAACCTTTTTCAAAACTTGTTCGGCGACCTTATCAACGAGCTCGCCCTCATCACTGAATAATAATATTCATAATGAAATGACTAGTAAGGAAGGGCTGCAAAGAACGAATGAAAGAGTAACAGAGTGAAAAGTGAAGGCCCTTACCCGTTACACGCGCTCAACTCAAAACCGCTTATTTGTGAGACATCTGAAAGAGCTTTCCTCCATTTTTTGGTTCGCGAATCGAATGTGGTCTTCTTTTCGAGCTTGCTCAGTGCTCGAGCATAACCGCCATTTTCGCCCTGTGTACACAAGAAGATACATTGGAGGATGTTGAGGGCTGTAGGATAAATTCCATCTCTGCCCCCGGTCCACCGAAGTTCTGAAGGATGGACGCCCTAGAAGACTGGAATAATTGTGGACCTCGACTCCAACATCTGGACGAGCTCATTGAGACACCAATTGGACTCTGCATATCTTGGAGAGAAAATTGCTATTTGGACTGAGGATGTTCGAATAGCCCCTTAAATTTGCGGAGTTAAGGTGTCGCCCCTTTGCCATTCATCAATGTCCAGAAAAGCTCTTAATCCATTTGACGAAAGAAGACAGTATAGATGGCTTGCGAGGCCTTTCTTGACGTCAGGCTCGCGGTGATTTATGAATACGTGGTACGCATAGTCGCTGGAGTTGCAATGTGAGGAGACAGTGGAGGTGGATACCGATCTAGAGAATGTTGCGTCTAGAGCAGGCGTCAAGTTAAGGTTTGCCATTATGAGAAAGTAAGAATGGAGATATTTTGCAGAGACGGGAGTAATGCGCATTCATTCGCTATATTTTTGTCCTCCTCGTCTGAATAGTTCAGAGATGCGAAGTAACCAGAAGCTACGCATTTGCTACCCTCTCTGCATCAATACTTTAATGGCTAGGTAATCGATTGATTAAAAAAGAAAGCACATAACGCGTTTATTTTCCAAAATCTCTTGACCAGAATCACAAAATAAATATGATTACTCACGCGTTTATCTTCCAAAATCTCTTGACCACAATCAAGAAATAAATGTGATTCCCAAAAATTGTTATGGCAGACGATATAGTTCTGTCACTGCATTTTCAAATCTTGTACGACCAAATGTTACGCAGTGAGGAGACATAAAGCGTTTATTTCCCCGGAAATCTCTGAATCACAATCGATCGGGTTGAAAATCTGTGTGTGAATTCTTGCAGGCATTAACCTTTGCTAACCACATTAATGCACAAACTTATGCACAAAGGAAACGAATTGGACAATTGCACACCATAGCAACCAGGGGTGTTGGTTTCAAAGAAAGATGCCTTACGGCGTAATTAAGTGCAAGAATTCATGTCCAATAACTAAATAACCTCTACTCAATGCAATTGTGCATAGAATACTCAGACAAGGTACTAACAACAAGAATGAATGTACCTGAAATGGAGACAGAAGAAACTGTTATCACTTCCAGGAGCAGTGATTAGACTTGTACCCTACTCTCTTGCAATTTTTCATAAACACAAGATCAATTACAGCCAAAATTGAACCCCAGTTACAACAAAACCCTGAATTTAAATAATAATGAAATTTGCAAAAACCCTGAAATTCACAGACAATGTGCCAGACGCAGTGAACCACCAGGAAAAAGAAAATTATAATTTCTACAGAAATTAGATAGGATTCGCATCACTCAATTAACAAAACCGAGAATATGCCCACACCACTGAATAACCTAACACTGAGTAAACCCAATTTCAGCCCAACAACAAAAGAACAGAACCCCAAAACTGGATCTCAAACGAGTTGTAAAAAAGGTGTACCTTTGACAGGGCGCCTGCATGATAATTTGTTGTTGAAATCCTCGGAAATTCAGCGGCGGAGGGTCTGCATTTCGTTTGGGAATCGAAACGGCGAACAGTGGGTACTCAATATCTCGAGTGCCTTGAGGCTCCTTATGAAAGCATGAAGGAGGATATCAAACGATACAAAAGCATGAGGAGGAGAAAATGAAAGCATGAGGAGGTGCCACGGCCAAATGCCAGATGCCAGATGCGATGAGCGGGAGGGATAATGAATCGAACACTTTGAATCAAACGGTGAATATTAATTCCATCGTCTAACAACGAAATCAATGGCGCAGGAAGGTACAGCGTGGCACTGGAGGGGAGTTCTTCCCATAGGAACGCCTTACGGCGTAATTATTGTTAGTTGTGGTTGGTTATGATTGATAATATTGTTTATGGTGAAAATATAGTTGATTATAGGTGATCATGGGTGACCATGGTTGATTATGGTTTACCATGGTTATCAACATTTAACTACAGTTGAATATGATAGATTATGGGTCATTATTGTTGGCCATGTTGACTTTAGTTCTTCATGGTTAACCATTAAATCTATAGGTGATTATGGTTGGCCACGCCCCTTGGTAGAACGAAAAAAGAAAGCTTTGTATGAAATAAACTAATTGGTTCCAATTCTAATGACATGTATTCTTCCAACTTCTCCTCCCTAGTATAAAGACATGGTGTTCACTTGGGGGTCACATCTTAAGAATCTTTCTCAACAATTTTGAATGTTGTTAACTAAATGGGAGTGATCGCAATCTTCCTTCTTATTCTCTTGCGAACATTTCTCATTTGTTCATTGCCCTTCCTCTGTGTACCTAAAGAGAAATGATCTTGTTTGACTATCCATGGTCGAACATTTTAAATATGGTTGACTATAGTTGACCATGGTTGACATGGTTGATCATGGCTAATCACTGTTGACTAAGGTTGACCATGGGTGACCATGGTTAACTATGGTTGACAAAGGTTAACTATGATGACCATGTTGATAAAGGTGTACCATGGTTGACCATGTTGTTTATGGTTAATTATGGTTGGCCATGGATGGCCATGGTGGACCATGGTCAACAATGTTCACTATGGTCAACTATAATTGATAATGGTTTACCATGCCGTACCATGTTGCTTTTGCTAAACCACATTTGACCAAAGTTGACCATCTAGATCATGTAAACTAGGATTGACCATGGTTGACTATAGTTATATATGGTTTGCCTTGAAAGTATATAGTTGAAATCGTTTGGCTATAGTTGAAAGTGTTGGACTGTTTTCGATATTGTACCCCATGATTGACTATGGTAGGCCATTGTTGACTATTATTGACTATGGTTGATTATGGTTGACTATGGGTACCTATGGTTGATTATGGTTGATGAAGGTTGTCCATGGTGAAAAGTGATGTGAGGGTATGTTCGTAACATATAAGTTTTTTCTCACCATAATGTGATGTTGGGTTATGTTCATCACAATGCAACAATGGGCAATGTTAATCACATTGTGACATTTGGATTTGTTCATCAATTGCAACATTAGGTAATGTTCATCACAACATGAAGTCACTTAATTGGTAGGCATAAGATTTGTAATAAGAATGATTTTCTTATAGCTTCCAAGTTTAATTATTAAGACAAGATCATACAAACTTTAGAGGTGGTGTGTGGGTGGTGTGCATTATATGTATAAAGCACACTCCTTTTCTTTTTATATATCTATTTATGCTCAAGTCCCTATCTAATGGTGTGTAAAGTGGAACCTTAGGTTTTACTCTAAAATTACAAAATCACAAGGCCTTATTTTTAGGATTAACTCCACCTAACAAATACACTATAGTAGTGTTGATTTTTAGGGCCTCCTTGTTGAGATATTTCTAAGTGGATTATAGTAGTGTTGCAATGAGTGCTAGCTACATCAGGAACATGATCCTTGATTTATCATAGGGCTGCTAGTTAAAATGCTTCTCACATTGTCCTATCACATCAATACACTATTTACATAAAAAAATTAAGTAATACGATGAGCATGACTAAATCATTCAAGCAACCTTAGTTATGATTAAATATGCCAAACAACCATATTGTACATTAGGCAAGGTCAAATCATGGGCAATTTGAGAAAAAGGGGAAAAATAGTGCTCTTAATGGGCCTACAATATGGTCATTGTGCGAGACCATCATACCCTTGAGCTTAGAATGATGCACATCCTTTTGTAGTCACACCACTTACTCATGTTGTTCCTTTCCTGTTATTATTTGCACCACTTCCTAATGTCCCAAAAAACATATCTAGTGAGGCCCACTTGGTGACAAAATCCAACTAAAATCTCCATCTCCCTCCACTCTTTCTCTTATCTTCCTTAATTAAAACATATCATTGGCCTTACTAAGAGTGGTGGATTAAATATTAATCCAATTCATTTGTCCCAAATGCATGCATTTATCTTTTGTATAGTGATGTCTAAGATATTGTTGATTTTAGAGTAGTGGCAAAATGAGGTTTCATGATCTATAGGCTATGGAGAAAAGAATGTCATAGCCTTTGGTAAGCTTCATTGGATTCGTCCCCCAACAATATCAATGTATCTTCAAAGTGGGATATTGTTTCTTCCTATCTATCCTTCCATATTGGAGATACCACCTAATCCAAGGATAATATTTCAAGTGAAGGCAAAATAGTTTCTTGTTTAGGAACTTCAACTTTAATCCAACGAGAGCTAAACAAATCGTCTTCCCTATAATTCTTCAATTCTTCATCTATGAGTTACTCATGTTATAACCAAGATCATGGGTTGCACATATCCTACATAAGGGTTGGGGTCCCAAGGATGTGGCTGAGAGAGGAAAATATTGAGGGGACAAATTTCACATAATCTTACTTCCTCTTCCATCTACCAATTTGGTATGCTTGTACTCACACCTTGGCTGACTTAATACTGAATTCCCCTTGATATTCCAAACCAAAGATTTGAAATATGAACCACTTTTCTCTAAGAAATAAGGCACAAATTATAGAAAGCATGTTACAATTTATCATTTCCATGGA
Source organism: Pinus taeda (assembly GCA_000404065.3). Taxonomy (NCBI): domain Eukaryota; kingdom Viridiplantae; phylum Streptophyta; class Pinopsida; order Pinales; family Pinaceae; genus Pinus; species Pinus taeda. The sequence goes on along the minus strand of APFE031005412.1, from coordinate 26,095 downwards.
TAAGTGGGCCACAATCCCCAAATATGCTTCCAATAGTCCAATTTTGTCATATTTTGAAACAATTTTCTATCTTCTCCAACCCTTGCTTGAGTAATTGATTTTCCTTTATGAATTATTTCTTTATGCTCTTATTTTATTTGTAGTGCCATTATCTCTTCTCTTAACTTCTTTACTTGATCCTACAGATTTACCACGTCTACCTTTTCTCGATTTGTTGCTATTCTTTTCCATCTCTAAGCTTCAACTTTAGCCTTTTCTATCTCTAGCATGACATGCAGTAAACAAAAGGATGGCGATACCTTACTTGTGCTTGATGTTCCTACTATTGTTAATGGTTCCTATTATACCCAAGGTATTTTCTCTTATGTGGTTACCTCCTCGCATTCTTGGGGTTTGTTTGTACAACTTAGTGAGTCTTCAATGTTCACCACTTTTGTTGAGGGGATTTCTATGTTTTTAGAGGCACATTGATATGTAGTTATCTTCCTTATGTAGACTTGGCTGCCTAACTTCAAAATTGGTGTCTTCACCTTTGGTTTTGGTGGTGTCCTTAGATTCATCAAAGTTAAAACTACTTCCTTTTTTGAGAGTTTCATTTTGATCTTTTTCTTAGGTTTTTGTTTGGAGGGCCCTAAGTTGTTGATATTTTCTTTTCCTTTCTTATTAATGTTCTACCCCTTCATGGCCTCCCAAGATTCTGTCTGAGGCTATAAAGCTGTTCAAAGATCTCGTTATGGCTGAATTGAATTTCATTCATATAAAAAACTAGTTAATTGTGGTCCTCGTACCTGTGGTTTTTAATAATGTCCATGTTGACATGGATATATGTGAGTTGTTCTGCTATGGAACCCAAGGAGGCAAGAGTGACTACACATCCTAGAGAATGGTCCCAAGTGAGAGCCACTTACTCCTCACGATCCACAATGGCAGAATTACTTGAGGAAGAACTATAGCTGTGAGCTAGGCGACTTGCATTGGGGTGTTTTCCACCCCTAGGCAAGGACTTTCTCTATGACGCGACATTTCCCTCGAGCCTGTAGAGTTGACCGTCGTGGTTTTTGAGTAGCTCTTAAATATCTGAACAAAATAGAAATGGGAACAACAACTTGTTGCACAATGAGACTTCCCCGAAGATAAGTAAGTGCCCAAAAGAGACACGGCACTGAAACCCACAGACCCCCAAATGCTAAAATAATCCTCCTAGGTCGTCTAAGGGAAAACCCACGAAATAATGACCTCGAAATAACACAATTCGGGAGATTGGAGAAACTTAAGGTGAGATTGGGTGACCTTTGGGTCAATCGTAAAACATAAAATACCACCAAGGCCATGCCAAAACAAGAGCACCAACCAAAAACAAGATTGCAAAAACACCTACTAAAACCAAGAATAAAGACGCAATTCTGAACACTGAAAACTTCAAGATGCAAACCCTAGAGCTCATCGAAGGTCTCTTTAAAATGATTCCAGAGTTTACCTAGAGGACGATTGACAGACTGCCGAGACCAATAAACCTAGTGAACCAAGATTACCTTTTTGTCGTAGGAAGCGAAGTCCACTGCAAGCCTGTAAATGAGATTGGGGTGAAGGGGCCTAAGAGCCTAGCTAAACACCAAATCGTTGCGTAGTGTCATTACTCGGTCCCAAATACATATTTGGGAGTTGAATTGGTTCTAAGCTACTCTGAAACTGCCTTCCATTGCGCTATGCCTACAGAGCCAACACCCAGGCAAGATCCCATGGTCCCTGTCGCACTTCCTGCAATTTTCCATCCTCCCAAAATTCATCTCCAAAACTTCTAATAATGCCATGAATTCTAACATGCCTATTAACATAACCATTGTAGCTTCTTGATGCTCCTTCCTACGAGTGTATCAAATGATGGAACAACTCTTTAATACAAGGATATGTGCCACATGGTGGAGGGGGATAACTTTGAGTACCGCCAATCTACCATTTGTCTACCCCCATCGGGGGTTCATTTTTTAATGTTATTTTTAATTTTGTTTTGAATTTGTTTTAATTTTTATTTAATTTATTTAAGTTAATAATTATTTTTTTTAATTAAATTTTATGAATTTTTGGGTAAGTTTTTTGCTATATTATATTATATTTTTTTATTTATAATTTTTATAAATTTTTCTCTTGGAATATAATGTGTTTTTTGTTAATTTTATTTTTTTAAAGAAGTTATCTGTGAATGTTTATGGATTAATGATAATGATTACGACATCTAAATTTTTCATTGGACCCTCTACAAATGCTACTCAACAAAACCGAACTAACCCCTATGGTAAAATTTAGGCAACCGACCCCTCAAAATAAGTGAACACTATTAGAGACTGGAAGATGGTACTAAATGAAAATAAAATGGACTTTTAATGGTATATTAAATATAGACGAAGCAATGAAAGAGGACAAATATTTCTATATTGTGTTGAGCTTCGATATGGTAAAAAATTATGATGTATTTAACAAGGTACACGATATATATTTGGTGCTAGATACAATTTTTTTTACTTTTTTTATTTTTTATATATATTCATGTTGTTAGAGCCTAGATTTACCTCAGGCTGGAAAGGTAAGCTTCTAGGTCCACATCAAACCACGCTCAGCCTCGTAGCTAGCTCTATGAGGATAGGAGAGGGCTCTCTCCCGGTCAATCTCAGCAAAGGATAATCAAATGGGGCTTCAGATGACCAATTTAACAACTAATCTTAGGCTAGGTATGAAGTGCAAGGATTTAATTTGAGTTTTTGAGGGATTTTTGTTGGAAAAAGGGATAGGCAAATTTGGGTCTGGGGATGAGGCACAGTTTTTGCAGAGTTCTAATTGGGGCAAGGAAGGCAATTGTTTTGATGCTTTAGAATGAATAAATGGATGGATCAGACTGGTGAGGAACCAAGGAGGGAAAGAGAGTCTCAAGAGTCCTCCTCAAACAGATGAAAACATTGAAAATTAAATAAAAGTTCAAAGCAGAGCACAACAGTTCAGTGAATTCTACTTTAATCACTCATTTGTTTAATGTCAGAAGTAAAGAGAAGGAAAAATGATACACATAACCATCAATGAACTTAAAATTACATAGAGAAAAACACCATCAAAACATAGAGCCACATGGATCCCAACAAGTGTTGCAAAACCCTGGTCTTTCCTTAGCCAAAAATGCAGAGATAGAATGTACAATGATGTGCCAAGCAATCCCAAATGTCCAGCCCTGAAATGACTAAGAAATTACATGATATAGACAAGCCTAACTCCTTCCCATGCCTCTATGGTTCGAGCTCATCATTCTAGGAGCTATTCAAACATATCTAAACAAGGAGTTGAAAAATAGGTAAAGAAACAACTTGCTTCTATATGCTAGGAAATTGATTCATTCATTTAATTTTCACTTTTTAGTGAATGAATCCTCTAGAACAAGTAAAAATATGCCAAAATTACATCATGGTCATCAAATTACATCAAGGTAGACCAATAATTACATCAAAAAGTAAAACTTGTCCAAACTAGACAAATTTATGAGCTGCTGAGTGAAAAATAGGCAAAAATCCTCTATGCACCACGCCCAAATTCTCTATGTGTCGCGCCACGTTGGAGCTATTTTTGAGGCACTTGATGAAGTCCAAATTGAGCTCATGATAGTTCGTTGGAAATCCCTGCCCGTCTACTTTCCAACCCAAGTGGAATTTATAGATTTGGATGTCATTTGCCCCTCCAAAACTTCAATATCCCAACACTGCTTCCTGTGTGTCAAAATAGGGGCAATGAGATCATTTTTTGAGTGTTTTTTGACCTTTTGAGGGCTCAAATCCTCCTCAAATTTCTTGGCCATGGACAAGAAAGTAAAAATTTTGATGAAAAATCCAAAAATGAAAACTTTTTGTCATTTGGGGCTCCCTAGCAAAAGCGAGTGCCAGGTGGCGCGGCGCATAGGGACGAAAAGCCTGTGTTAAAAATTTCTGTGCGCAATGCCTTTTTTCATACCAGTTTTGAGGGCCTTCCCGATGTCAAAATTGGGTGTAGGATAGTGCGTTGGAAAGATATTTGAGTCTACCTTTCAACCCAACTGAATGTTTTAATTTGGAGTTCATTTTCCTGTCAAAAATCAAATCTCCCAATACTGGTCAAAATGTGCCAAATGAGGCTGCCTCAAGGCAAAGTGTTGTTGCAGTCAACTTGTGAATTTCTTCCTCAACTCCAAATTGAGCTCATGATAGTTAATTGGAAATATAGTTGTGTCTATATATCATTTCACTCAACAAGAAATTCATTTGACCAATCGAGTTAGGAGAAAACTTGATTTTCGCAAGGTCACTCGAGAGGTGCATCAATTCTCCCGAGGCGACTGTATTTTTGACATTTCTCTAAAACCATGACACCTGTGTAAAAATGGAAAGAGTTTTTTCTTAATTGGCCTATTTTTGACAAAAAAATCTTTCAATTTTCCCAAATTCATCTTTTATTGCTCAAAAACATCATTTGAGTGAAACCTATCCCGATGTGTGGAACAAGGGATTTGTCGAAATGAATCGAAATGAAGGGGATAAGGGGCTTATAAATTCTTGAGAAAATTTTGGGAGGTGGGAGGGATGTTAGGAAATAGGAGAAAGTGGAATTTTAAATATTGAGTGAGGTGAAGGGGTCCAAAAGGGCAAAACACAGGCCTAGCCCAGAAAATTGCCAAGTTGTAGCAAGAAACTAGGGTTTGTGCGAAAATGAGGAATTTGGGGGATCTCAGTGATGGGAAGTCTTTAATAAGTTACATTAAGGATAGGGGAAGGTGCATGAACATCAGGATACAAGTTTTGCTAATGATTTGACCATCTAAGAGAAATTGCCTTCAAAACCCTAGGAGAGGGAAATGACCTTACCTAGGTGCAATTGAAGCATGAACAAGGCATAAAATGACCCAATGGAACTTGGCATGATAATGAAAACCCTCTGAATGATGGTACATGCTGTCGAATGGTGACATGAAGCACTTGGGACAACCATTAGGGTTTGGGAATTTTAATTATGAGACTATGGTTTGGGATAATGAGGACTAGGGATTTGGGAAAATAGGAATTGGGGATAGGTATGACTGAATATGGGAGTTAGGAAATGGGTGGATAAGCTGAGAAAATAAATGGAGGAGTGAAAAGTTAGGGAGTGGTAGAAGGCAGCAAAATGACAAGTACAAAACCCTAGGCAACGACTTTTGAGAACTTGCAAGATATTAGGGTTTAGATTTTCTTTTACACAACCACCATAAACCTTAAGAAAAACTCCTTCACTAGCAAGGAAAATAGCTTGGCTTCCTTGCACACTAGAAGGTTTGAGAAATTTTAGCAATTTGAGGGGGTTATTGATGAAATAGAGCTTGGCAGCTCTATGCGCCACGTTGCAAACCCAATGCGCCGCACCTCCCCAGTGCACCGTGCCCATGTAAAATAACACTGCGTGTTTGCGCCCAGTGTGTCGCGCCTCACCAGTGTGTTGCACCTCCTGCTCAGTGCGCCACGCCAACCAATTTTCGTCGAAATTCACCCAATTTCTCCCTCGCTGCTCAAATTTTCTTTATCTTGCTTCCCTTTTGCAAATGAGCTTATCACATGGAAGAATAGCTTATAGACCAAGAGCTTTTAAGATTTTGGCTCATGAAACCCACTTTCATAATGTTTCCAGAACTTTGGCACTTTCACTTTTTAATACAAACTCTAATTTTGTTTCCATTTGATTTGTTGAACTAATGATGAATCTCTTTGTCTATTCTGCAGGGATGGATGTCATTGGATTTGGCAAAGGTGACCAGGGCTACACCTGAAGCACCACATGACTGTAAAACAGAGTTTTGAAGAAGAATCACGATCAAACATATTGATGATGAAATTTTACAAGGAAAACTAATTTTGAACCTCCCTCATGTGCATATGGACATTATTAGACTTTTTTGAAGACGAAACCGTAGACCTAATGACTAAAATGACCCTTTGCTGACCAAGAAACCATCCATGACTATGAATGACTGTAAAATTTATTTTGATGAGAAGACACGGACTAGCAGGTACATGACATGAGGAAGATGGGTGACAAGACCCTTCCGTTAGAAGATCGATGCTCCTAATGGAATGCAAATGACTGAACATGAATGAGACCCCTAAAATGAAATGCAACAAAAGAGATTTTGATCTCTGATGGAGGGATGAAAAGACCGACTCTAACATTGGCTCCAATGGGGATGGTAGGTCCTTGGAGGTGCCAAGAACTATAGATATTTGGGAAAGCAGACAATGCCTTCATTCATTGGGCAGTGGAGTCAAAACACAAAAATTGACATGATGCAGACTGACTCTGACTCAAGACTAAAACTGAAAACCATAATAAAACCAAACATGACTAAATCATAACTAACAAACTGGAAAGATGACCATATTTGAGCTTATTCATCAAGCCTACTCTAATTACTCTTTTCACCACCTGATCAAGTGAAATGGAACAGCCAATGTAACCAAATAAGTATTCTGGTTGCTATTTGAATTCTCCGCAAGTGCTTTCTTATGAACGACAAGAGAGAACTACTAAAGGCAACTCCCATGAAAAGTTGGAAACAGATCCGTTGAATGATATGGATTCTCAATCCACCTCTAGAAACACTGCATAAGGATCTCTAAATGCATGCACATTGGGACTTAGCTCATCCAATGGATTACTTCTCTTTTCCTCATACCATAAATGCAAACTTTGATCTGAACTTTGTGATGAGACTCCTGTTGAAAATGACAAGGAAACCGACTACTGGATCAAGTTTGTAGCAATACTTTTGTCAAGATCACAGATAGGAGAAGGACTTTGACTACAAACATCATCCAACACATCAGCTATTGGATCGTGAAAAACTGGAAAAGACTGTTGTAACACATTTTCTATTGTTTTCAATGAGATTACATGATTCCCTACAGGCTGCTCATCCTTTACTGAAAATGTACTATGCAAATTTTCCTTCAAAAACTGAAATGATTCAAAACATAATGGTACAGAATCATTTTGTATAATTTGATCATATCTACCAGCTTCCAAGTCCTCATCTAAAACTTGAAAATCAATGGCATTCATGGGCTGCAAATCTGGATATGAGAAGTCTTGAACAAGGTTTTCATTGCCCTCAAGATGGTCCAAATCAAAACTTGTCGACAGTTGATTTCTGATTGCATGAATGTTGTCTCTGATGAAACTGAAATGAAGCAAAACAAAAAGGCAAAGAACCTTCACTTACTTCAAAATTTACCACACTTTCCTCATCGTTGTCATAGCTGATATGCATCGATTGATCACTGTACTCGAGCTGTTGAAAGTGAACTTCTTCCTCCTACAAACTAGCTGTTGATTTGTCTGCAACATTAGCTTCTGTTTGGAGAACATAATCATCATCATACTAATCAAACTGAGGAAAATCGTCAGTATAAAACACATCATCAAGCATACATGTCATATCAACAGATCTCTCTTCTCCAAGATGATCTATAAAACAATCATTATCAAATCTATGACAACTAGGATACGAAGAAGATGTTTTGGATCAACAACTTTTTCTTCTTCAATCAGCGAGCCATGAGCTTGAACATCATAATCATTCCTTGCGTTATCTTTTGAATCATCTCTTCCACTACACTTACCAAAATGTCAAGCTTTCCCTCTAGAGATGTTAATTCCTCCGAATCTATGTTTTTCATCTTTTCTTCCTTCAACTTTGCCCTTCAGATCAGCAAATGATCCTCTACATCTACTGCATTGTTCTGCATCTCTTCAAGTGTTTCAAGATTCCTTTCTCTCAGCTGAAACTCCATTTCCGGATCAAAGGTAGCCAGGTAGTGCAAAAGAGTGGACCTAGGAGGAGGTCTTATATTAAACGACATCGAAAAATAGACTTGGTTAAATCTGGCAGAAAATTGTTGTACTGTCTCCCCTGGTTGTCTTTTCGGTTGGTTATACTCTTCTATAATCAAGAAAGGGTTTTTTCTTACCACCCACCTTTCAAGGAAAACTTTGACGAATTGTTGGAAATCTGAGATGCTCGCATCATGCAAGGTTTTGAACCAACTCTTGACTTTGCCTTGCAAAGAAAGAGCAAAAAGCCTAATACAGACATCTTCTTCATCAACTTCACAAAGGTCAAGAAAAGACTCAAAATTCAGAACATGTCTCTCAACAGTGATGTTGCCGCATTCACCATCAAATCTTGGTAGATATAGATCATGATTTTTAGGGAAAGCATGGGATATAGGAGGTAAAATCAGAGGCTTGTATCGATTTGGAATTTTACAAGGTAGTGGGGTATGTACAGAAGCTGTAAAATCAGTGTTGGTCTCTTGGGGCTCATCAATTTGAAGACGGTCATCACAAGATTCAGAAGAAGGGTCTTGATCAAGCTCAAAGGCATGCAAATCTTTGGTATTTACAATATTCAAAGGGAAGGAATCAAATGCAGGCCAATGATCTTTTCTCAAACACAATATAGTTTGTGAAGCCTTCTTGACATTCTCAGGAAAAGAGAAGAAATAATTTACAACAAAGAACAAAATGTCCTGAATGAAATTCCAACTTGAATACCTGATCTGTCCATATTGTACTTTCATGTTCCTGCTGGTTAGATTCATCCTCCAATGGAGTCCTTGGATCTGATCTCAAAACTGATTTGGAATCTCCAAGTGAATGATCTCAGCCTTGCCGTGTCTAGTCATTGTCCACCATCAACAATTAGATCTGACTTTGATATATGTATTGGGGTGATCATTTAGATAAGATGTTCAATTTATAAACTAGACCGAAGATTGACTGAAGTAGCTTTTATCTACTTGCGCTAATGCAAAGAAAAAGCATTTCGAAGGCTACCTAGCTAACTTCAGGCTCCGTTTGTAGTCTACAAATCCAAACAATGAAAATAAACTTTCTTCCCCAGTATGGTTGCCACTATGTTAGTGCCTAGATTTACCTCAGGCTGGAAAAGTAGGCTTCTAGGTCCACATCAAACCAAGCTCAGTCTTGTAGCTAGCCCTACGAGGACAGGAGAGGGCTCTCTCTAGGTCAATATCTGCAAAGGATAATCAGATGGGGCTTGAGATGACCAATTTAACAACTAATCTTAGGCTAGGTATGAAGTGCAAGGATTTAATTTGAGTTTTTGAGGGATTTTTGTTGGAAAAAGGGATATGCAAATTTGGGTCTGGTGATGAGGCACAATTTTTGCAGAGTTTTGATTGGGGAAAGGAAGGCAATTGTTTTGATTCTTTAGAATAATTAAATGGATGGATCAGATCGGTGAGGAGCTAAGGAGGGAAAGAGAGTCTCAAGAGTCCTCCTCAAACAAATGAAAACATTGAAAATTAAGCAAAAGTTCAAAGCAGAGCACAACAGTTCAGTGAATTCTACTTTAATCACTCATTTGTTTAATGTCAGAAGCAAAGAAAAGGGAAAATGATAGACATAACCATCAATGAACTTACAATTACATAGAGAAAAAAACCATCAAAACATAGATCCACATGGATCCTAACAAGTGCTGCAAAGCCCTGGTCTTTCCTTAGCCAAAAATGCAGAGATAGAATGTACAATGATGTGCCAAGCAATCCCAAATGTCCAACCCTGAAAATGACTGAGATATTACATGATATAGACAATCCTAACTCCTTCCCATGCCTCTAGGGGTCGAGCTCATCATTCTAGGAGTTGTTTCAAACATATCTAAACAAGGAGCTAAAAAATAGGCAAAGAAACAACTTGCCTCTATATGCTAAGAAACTGATTCATTCATTTAATTTTCACTTTTTAGTGAATGAATCCTCTAGAACAAGTGGAAATGTGCCAAAATTACATCATGGTCATGAAATTACATCAAGGTAGATCAATAATTACATCAAAAATTAAAACTGGTCCAAACTAGGCGAATTTCTGACCTGTTGAGTGAGAAATAGGCAAAAATCCTCTATGCGCCGTGCCCAAATTCTCAATGCATCATGCCACTTTGGAGCTACGTTTGAGGCACTTTCCAAAGTCCACATTGAGCTCATGATATCTCTTTGGAAGGCCCTGCCTATATAATTTCCAACCCCAGTGGAATTTCTGGATTTGTATGTCATTTGCCCCTCCAAAACTTTAATCTCCCAACACTGCTTCTTGTGTGTCAAAATAGGCGCAGTGAGGTCATTTTTTGAGTGTTTTTTGACCTTTTGAGTGCTCAAAACCTCCTCAAATTTCTTGGCGATGGACAAAAAAGCATAAATGTTGATGCAAAATCTGGAAATCCAAACTTTTTGTGATTTTGGGCTCCCTAGCAAAAGCAAGCGCCACGTGGCGCGACGCATAAGGAGATAAACCGTGTGTTAAAAATTTCTGTGCATAGTGCCTTTTTGAAGACCCGTTTTGAGGGCCTTCCCCATGTCAAAATTCGGTACAGGATAGCTCGTTGGAAATTTATTTGAGTATAATTTACAACCCAACTAGAATTTTTGAATTTGGAGTTCATTTGCCATATCAAAAATCAAATCTCCCAAGACTAGTCAAAATGTGCCAAATGAGGCTACCTCAAGGTAGAGTGCTGTTGCAGTCAACTTTTGAAGGTCTTCGTCAACTCCAAATTGAGCTCATGATAGATCATTAGAAAATATTTGTGTCTAGTTATCATTTTGCTCAACAAGAAAGTCATTTGACCAACCAAGTGAGGAGAAAAATTTATTTTCCCAAAGTCACTTCAGAGGCGCATCAATTCTCCTGAGGCGGCTGTATTTTTGACATTTCTCTAAAACCTTGACACCTGTGTAAAAAATGCAGGAGTTTTTTCTTTCTTGGCCTATGTTTGACAAAAACCTCTTTAGTTTTCCCAAATTCATTTTTGATTGCTCAGAAACATCATTTGAGTGAAACTTATCCCGATGTGTGGAACAAGGGATTTGTCGAAATGAATCGAAATGAAGGGGATAAGGGGCTTATAAATTCTTGATAAAATTTTGGGATGTGGGGAGGGATGTTAGGAAATATCAAAAAGTGGAATTTCAAAGATTAAGTGAGGGGAAGGGGTCCAAATGGGAAAAACACAGGCCTAGGCTAGAAAATTGCCATGTTGTAGCAAGAAACTAGGGTTTGTGCAAAAATGAGGAATTTGGGGGATCACAGTGATGGGAAGTGTTTAATAAGGTACATTAAGGATAGGGGAAGGTGTATGAACATCAGGATACAAGTTGTTCTAATGATTTGACCATCCAAGAGAGATTTCCTTCAAAACCCTAGGAGAGGGAAATGACCTTACCTAGGTGCAATTGAAGCATGAACAAGGCATAAAATGACCCAGTGGAACTTGGCATGATAATGAAAACCCTCTCAATGATGGTACATTCTGCCAAATAGTGACATGAAGCTCTTGGGATAGCCATTAGGGTTTGGGAATTTTAAGTATGAGACTAGGGTTTGGGATAATGAGGACTAGGGATTTGGGAAAATGGGAATTGGGGATAGGTATGATTGAATATGGGAGTTAGGAAATGGGTGGATAAGCTAAGAAAATAAATGGAGGAGTGAAAAGTGAGGGAGTGGTAGAAGGCAACAAAATGACAAGTACAAAACCCTAGGCAATGGCTTTTGAGAACTTGCAAGATATTAGGGTTTAGATTTTCTTTTACACAACCACCATAAACCTTAAGAAAAACTCCTTCACTAGCAAGGAAAATAGCTTGGTTTCCTTGCACACTAGAAGGTTTGAGCAATTTTAGCAATTTCAGGGGGTTATTGATGAAATAGAGCTTGGCAGCTCTATGCGCCGCACCACAAACCCAATGCGTCGTGCCTCCCTAGTGCGCCACGCCTGTGTAAAATAACACTATGTGTTTGCACCCAGTGCACCGCGCCTCACCAGTGTGCTGCACCTCCTACTCAGTGCATTGTGCTGGCCAATTTTCGTCCAAATTCACCCAATTTCTCCCTCGCTCCTTGAATTTGCTCTATCTTGCTTCCCTTTTGCAAATAAGCTTATGACATCAAAGAATAGCTTATAGACCAAGAGTTTTAATATTTTGGCTCATGAAACCCACTTTCATAATGTTTGCAGAACTTTAGCACTTTCACTTTTTAATACAAGCTCTAATTTTGTTTCCATTTGATTTATTGAACTGATGATGAATCTCTTTGTCTATTCTGCAGGGATGGATGTCATTGGATTTGGAAAAGGTGACCAGGGCTGCACCTGAAGCACCACATGAGTGAAAAACTTTAATCATGACTGAAAAACAGAGTTTTGAAGAAGAATCATGATCAAACATATTGATGATGAAATTTTGCAAGGAAAACTGATTTTGAACCTCCCTCATGTGCTTGTGGACATTATTAGACTTTTTTGAAGATGAAACCCTAGACCTAATGACTAAAATGACCCTTTTCTAACCAAGAAACCATCCATGACTATGAATGACTGTAAAATTGATTTGATGACATGGATCAGCAGATACATGACATGAGGGAGATGGGTGACAAGACCCTTCCGTAAGAAGATCGATGCTCCTAATGGAATGAAAATGACTGAACATGAATGAGACCCATAAAATGAAATGCAACAAAAGAGATTTTGATCTCTGATGGAGGGATGAAAAGACCGACTCTAATACATGTAAAATTCATTTTATTTTAATTTTTTATACTAATTTAATTAATTATTTCTTTCGTACTAGATGATTAAGTACAACACTAGCATGATGCCTAAAAAATGAATAAATTGGATAATCATTGAAAAACTCTGACTACAATGCACATTATTCAACAAAGAATTATTGTTACTAAAGTTCTTCTAGATGCAATGCTAAAAGTTGGTTTGAGTAAAGGGGATTTAAATAAATCACATATGGCAAAAAAACCAAAGGAACCTCAACATTATTTTAGATGGAATGATTAGAAAGGGATACCTTGAGAGATTAGCAGACATCAAAGATCTAATAGGAGAGGAAAATGACGAAATTGAAGCACAAAATAGTATGGAAGAATATAATAATGAAGCTCTAGAAGATCACGAGCATGGATTATATGACATTGATGATTAAATTTAAGTTATGCTTGAAAATCAAGCTCAATTTTAAGATATAAACATTAGTTAATATTGGAATTTTTGCCTTTGAGATTTTATGATAAGAATAAGTATTCAACCTTTGTTGTTACATGCTTACTATTTTTATTATCTGATTTTAACTTTAATTTTTATGTGAATCATTATTTAAAAAAAAAAAACTTTGAATATTACTATTTTTTGACATAAAATTAATAAAAAATGCTATTTTTTTTTAAATTTTAACCATAAAAAAATATTTATTTGGACATTCCTTTGTAGCAAAAAAGTTCCAAAATGTGTATTTTTTATTATATTTATATTCAAAATGTGTCTTTTTTTTCAAATGTTTAAAATTAATGTTTTTAGTGACAGTTATTTGATGTACATTAAAATATTAACTAACAATACATAAATATATAGAAAATACTAACTTTAAAATCTTGACCTTTTTATTTTTGTTTTTATAACTATGCAAAAAAAAAAGATTTCATTAACAAAGAAATAAAAAGAAAAACAAAAAAAACTCAAACCTAAAAAACAAACATCTAAGGGAAAAAGAGGAATAAGAAGAATAAGACTACAAAAATTGTTAAATAACCAACATTTAAAAAGTAATTATCCATACTTAATACATTATAAAATTTAAAGTGTTAAAAATAAGCCTCCCAAAAAAATGGGTTGATGTTGCATCAACACTTTTTGAAATCAACATGAAAATCGATGACATTTACAAAAAAATTCCGTACTTGATAGATACGAAAATTTAAAGTGTCAAAAATATGCTCCAAAAAAAAGGTTCATTTTGAATCAACACTTTTCGAAATCAGATGATTTTTGGCAGCCTCTATAAAAATGAGAACTCGATATAGTTCCTGTTAAGTTGGTAACTTTGTTTTGGGACACCTAAGCTTTGATAACTTGAAGACGATTAGAAAAAACCAAACAATAAGAGATATCCTTAGAATTTCAAAGCCAACAGATGTTATTTGAGCACCACGTCAAAATGGAAAGCAAACCAGGACCAACTTCAAATCAAAGGAATGTTCAACATCAAAGCCTCTGGTAATCATTCATGCAGATCTGTGTGGTCCAACCATAACTCCAACTCTACAAGGAGAAAGATACTTTAATTTATTTATAGATGATTGTACTAGAATGATGTGGGTATTTTTCATGAGATATAAGCGAAAATCACTAGATTGTTTTAAAACTTTAAAAGCAACAATTGAACATGAAAGTGAGTTGAAGATCAAATGCTTAAGAATAGATAGAGGTGGAGAATTTACCTCTAGAGAATCCAATGATTTTTGTGGAAAACATGGAATCAAGATGCAACTTTCTATTGCTATGACTCCACAACAAAATTGAGTGGTAGAAAGAAAGAACATATACGTACAAGAGACGATAGGAACAATGTTTAATGATACTGACTTACATGATAACATTTGGATGGAACCAATTAGGGCAGTTGTACACATCATGAAAAAGACACAACTTCGGGTAAATAGTGACAAAACTCCATACTAACTATGGAAGTTGGGAAAGCCTGCTCTAGTGAAACACTTCAGAATATTTGGAAGTAAATTCTTTATGAATATTAATGACTATTCACTAGGTAAATTTGATTCATGTGCTAATGAAATAACTTTTTTTGGATACTCATTAGGAAGAAAGGATTACAAATACTACAACAATAATTTGCGGAAGATAGTTGAAAGCAATGATTTAAAGATATATGAGGCTCTTCCCCAAAAAAAAGTTGTTCAAACAAATGAAGAAGAACCTCTCTTTTCAGATCAAGAGGAAGGTGATGCAAAAGAAGAGCAGAAACCGGAAGACAAAAAGGATGAACCATCTCAAACACCATCAAGAAAAACCTTAAAGTTTGTATAAAAACATCATATAGGATTCCAAATCATTGGAGAAGTGGATGGAGGAATAAAAAGTCAAAGAAATATGGAAAACACACCAAAAAAAATGGCATCGCTTTGTTGTCTCAAATAGAACCAAAGAACTTTTCTCAAGTGAGGATCCACATTGGATAAAAGAAATGGAAGAGGATATGAACCAAATTGAAAATAATGGAAATGAGAACTTGTGCCACATCCAAAGGATAAAAATGTTGTAGGAACCAAGTGGGTATTCAAGAACAAAATGAATGAACATGGAAAAGTCATTAGAAATAAAGAAAGATTGGTGTGCAAGGGATACGCTCAAATTGAAGGAAATGACTTTGATGAGACCTTCACTCTAGTTTCTAGACTAGAGGCTGTAAAGATGTTCTTAGCTTTTGCATGTTAAAAAGGATTCAAGGTATATCAAATGGATGTAAATTCAATGTTTCTAAATGGTGACTTAAAATAAACATACATGGAACAACCATATGGGTTTGACTTGTTAGAAAATATTGACTTTGTATGCAAACTAAAGAAGGACCAGTATGGATCAAGCAAGCTCCAAGAACTTGGTATGCCATAATTGATCACTATGTTCAACAACAAGGGTTCAATAAAGAAGTTGTAGGAAGTAATGTTTACATGAAAATAGACAAAGACAGTATACTGATCACACTAGTATACATGAATGAATTTATTTTTGGTAGCAACAATGATGAGATGAGTCACAAATTTGCCCAAGGAATGTCAAAATAATTTGAAATGTCAATGATTGGAGAGTTTCCTATCCTTCTTGAACTTCACGTAACTCAAACCGATGTTGCAGTATTCATAACACAAACAAAGTACCTCGAGTAGATGCTTAAGCAATTTGGGATGGAAGAATGTGTTGTTGTAAGCACACATATGATTATAGGTTGTAAGCTGAGTAAGGATGATTATTCTCCTACACTAGATGCAACACTCTATAGATCAATGATTGGAGGGCGTCTATATCTGACAACTTCATTACCAAACACTATGCAAGCACTATGAATGGTGGCAAGATTCCATCCAATCCTTAAGGAATCACACATGCATTAGAGGAAATTTCAGCCTAAAAGTGCCCATGAAATTTTCACATACATAATATGTAAAACAATAAAAATCCTTTAAATTTAGAAATAGATACATGCAAATATTTTGGAGGGACAATATAAAAAACTACTTTTTTAATGGTAGTTTTGGCTTATCTTGTTATAGGTTTACTCAAATTTTAAGTGTAGACACTCGTTGGATGCATAATTTAATTTTGCATCCAATGATTGTCTACACTTGAAATTCGAGTAAACATATAAGGAGATAAACTAAAAATGCAATAAAAAAACAATTTTCTTATTTTCCCTCCAAAATTCATTTCTTATTTTATTATTTTTCCTTGGGAGGCCACTTTAAGGATTAAATTTCCTCTAATGCAAGTAGTGAAAAGAATATTTAGATATCTAAAGGGGACTCTTGATTTTGGACTATGGTACCATAAGAGAATAAATATTACTTTGATGACATATACTGATGTAGATTGGACAGGAAGCGGTGATGACAGAAAAATCGCCAATGGAAATGCATTCTCCTTAAGAGATTGTCTTATATCTTGGCTAAGAAAGAAACATTTGTCTATATCTCTCTCCACAACTGAAGTCAAGTATATAATAGTGGTAGATTTTCGTACACAAATCCTATGGATGAACGAAGTATTGAAGGATATCAAAATAGAAACAAATCAACCTATAACCATCTACCGTGACAATACCAGTGCAATCAACCTCTCAAATAATCCAATCGTATTAAAAAAAAAAGCATATCCAATAAAGTACCACTTTCTCCAAGAATGAGTTGCAAAATAGAACATTAAAATGGAATATGTTGACACTAAGGAACATATTGTAAACATCTTCACAAAACCCTTACCTCGAGAATCATTTGAATATATTCATGAAAATATGGGGGTCATCTCTCTTGCATCCTAATGGAGCATCCCTTTACTATTTATTTCAAAGGAGCTGAACATGAATATAGGTGGAATAACATGATAACAGGGGGAATAACACAATGACAAATGGAGTAGTATGTTGAGGAATGATTCCATCAATAACAAAGGGGGAGATTGTAGGAGAAAGTAATTTCTATTTATGTCAAAGGGATTCCAGATGAGGAAGAAATTTACATATGCTTAAAGAGGACTTTAAGACCTTACAAATGAGTATTTACATGCCTCGTAACTCCTCTCCATTGAGGAGAAATGGATTTTTCAAGTGGAGAAACTAGATTTTTGACCTTTGTCAAGTCAACTTACTTAATAACAAGTTAGATCCTCACCCCAACAAACTTGTCTAAAAATTCATTTTAAAATTAAAATAAAACTAATTTTGTGAGTGGCCATTCTGTAGGTGATTGTTATGATACTATTGTTATGTTAGCCTCTTGCGCTCAATGATGCTATACATTGATGTCAGTTGGAGGTCTTTGCATAGGCCCATGTGGGGAAGGGGGCGGGGGGGGGGGAGAGCAAATCTCCAATTAATATTATTATGTTTCCTTGTAAAAATATTTTACTATGCGGAGGGTGAAGTACATGTGGGAGAATGAGGGTCCTTTGCATATGTGGCGGTTATTTGACACTAACACTGTTTTCTTACTGTTTTAGTCAATGTTTCTAGAATTGATGTCATTGCAAGTCCTTTGCATGGGGGTGGGGTTTCTAAAAAAAATTCGAATTAATATTATTATGTTTTATCCTACAAGCATATTAATATGTAGAGGGAAAAATATGTACATGAGAACAAGAAATGTTTAGGGGAACGAGGTCCTTTGCATAAGTGGGGGTGCTATGACACTGACATTGTGGCCGAAAGTGAATATTTTATTATGCAGAGGATGAAGTGATTTCATATATTAGATGTCAATGCGTGACTTAGATGCCTTATTGCTTTCATGCATTTTAAGTAGGCTTGTTGGTTGTGAAATAAATTTTTTAATGTTCATCTTGAAATGATTGGTCAAAGCTGCATGGAAATATTCAAACTAATATCATTTTTTTTACCCAATACTAAGTGCATTAGGGATTTTATAGTTTTCAGTTGAACTTGTAATATGCAATATTAAATAAACTATGTTTTCAATCTATGTGAGGAAGAAGTGTTGTGCGTTAAAATGAATATGTGAACCATACAATGAGTGAGTTAATTGAGTAGCAATTTGTGTCATGAAAAATTTGGTATATGTCTAAAAAAATGAACAATGTATGAAACACCCCCATGTTTCCTTGTGTGAAGCTTGTACTGTACAAAGAACAAAGTATGTTCCAGAGAACAGGGGTGCAAAGATGAATTTATTCTACAGAGGGGAAATTGATTTTAAACTCTTTTCTATTCATTTTTTTTATAGATCTAGCTGTGTGGAACAACAATTACATAAAGATGTGAATATCTATGGAATGAAGGAGGACAAGATATGTGCGAGAGAATGGGAGTGCACAAATGAGTTTATTCCATTGAGATATAATTAATTTTAAATTATTTTCCATATAAAACTTTTATAGATCTAGCTGTGCGAAATAGAAATTGCATAAAGCTATGAATATGTGTAGAATGAAGGATGCGAAAATGATCTTTTAATTGTAACACATTTTAACTCTTTTAGAGTTAGTACATGTGCACTTTGACCCACCTCATTTATTAATCTAGTTATCTTTGTGTAATTAGGCATACTTAATTTTTTTATTAGTATACCCTGTGGAGTATGGAGCTCCATACAATGAAAGCTTGAAAGCTTCATTCACAGTCTAACACAAGACGAGTAGTTATTTTATTATTCATTGATTTTACGAAGTGAGAACGTCCACATAATGAAAGATTGAAAGCTTCCTCTACATAATTGATTTCCTCTATAGTCTCGTGCATATGCATTTGTGCTAATTTTGAAAATATATGTTAATATTAATATTTTAATGCTTTGAAAATCATGTTTCTAGATTTGATATTTTAATGCTTGTGTCATTTTCTCATTTTGTTTGCACATTGGTACATTGATTGAAGACGTGTGTAGGTGTGTAGTCAGTGAATTGGATGCTGAGAGGAATGGTATTAACCTGCAACAATGTTTTCTATTAATCAGTAGACAAACATCGAGGTGATAAAATTTTTGGATAACAGCATTTTCTCTATAACGTTTTTCAAATGTAAAATAGTAGCAGGTGGTGACTTATAGGGAAATGAGTCTACAAACATTTGAAATTGCTAGTACAGTGAGGAAAAATGATATTTGTAATGATACAAATAACTCATTTAATTATTATTACATTTTTTGAGTAATAAAATGTTTAACATTCTCTATTTGAAGTATATTTCATTTGTAGTGTTGCAGTCCTGCACACAAATTTCTTTTCGACAAATTTTGTTTCACACACGTGTTATTTCTGCTTACATTTGTTAATCAAATAATAATTATAGGACAAACATTGGGATGATAAAAATATCTCGATGCCAGCTTTATCTTCAATACAAAGATTTCGTGACATATGTCAGACACAAAAACGTAACATGTGGTGATTTATAGGGAAATAAGTCGACAAAATTTTGCGATTGTTAATAGAGAAAGGAAAGAACCTATTTCCTCATATCAATAGGAACATTTTATTATTGACTACATATTTTGAATAGTGTATGATGTAACATTCTCTTTTTACAATTTGCATTTAAAAGCTTGTTTTGTGTGAGCTTTTGGTGCCTTACATAAAATTTTATCTCTAAAGTCGAGGTTACATAACATCATATCCTCGACTTCAATAGTGTTTATATGGAATTTATATTAATTCATGATTAGTAGAAGTAGTGTATAAATACAAAATATCTATAATACTATCAACATTTAAACCAATTAATCTTTGAAAATTTTCTATTTGCATTTAATATTGACAATTTTTTAGTTGAATATCATGTTCAGAGGTAGTTCAAACTTATTTTATATGGTAAATTCTTGTTTCTTATGACATGTATAAATGTGATATTAAAGTAGTGGAAAGGTGCAGAGTAAATGCACGCAATGGTGGTTAGCTTTGGTATGTTCAATTACTAACTATTGAGCGTGTAGTGTGTAACAATTTTGACACAAGTAATAATAATAGTTGTGGGAGAACAAGTGTGCAGAACAAGGAACATAAAAATTTTCATTGCATTGTTTCACATGTGCGTATGAATTCAATATTATTGAATTTCATAGCAAGAATATGTTATTAGAAGTTAAAATTCGAATACTAGAAATGTTAGGCTTTTTAAAAAATCTATAAACATATACTGATAAGAGCTTTTCCTTGTGTGAGGCTTATTATGAACATATTTATGTGGGGTTTGGCTAAATTGTAAATGATGTCTAATTAATTAGCATAATGTATGCAAATATACAAAGTGTTAGTTTTTGTTCCTTAACTTTTGTTGTTTGCTCAAATTCGTTGGTTTTTTTTTAATGAATTCTAATGTTAAATGACATTTTCCCTCAATATAGTAGATATTTCAAATGCTTGCTAGTTTTTTTTGCCTAAAATAGTGTCTAAAACATGTTACAGAATATTTGTATCGAAGATAAAATTGTCATTTAGATTTTTTTATCATTTCGATGTTTGTTCTCTTATTAACAAAAAACATCATTGTGGGTAAATATCATTGCTTTTGGCATTCAAATTACCAAGTATGTATGTGCACATGTCTTTATTGAATGTACGGATGCACATAATGTATCAATGTTTCCCATCTTTGTTGTGCACATACATTCTCCCATAGAACAATACTTGTTCACATGAATTAAAAAGACAATTAAGTTAATATTGCACAATAATAATAAGTATTTAATCTAAGAAAAATATTTGTTATTTCTAGTTTACAAATCACTCTTTCTAGTTGTGCATGTTACATTACGAATTAAAGTTTATGTTTCTAGTAATTAAAATAATTTCATGTCTACAGAATAAAGTACCCTATACACCCCATCATGCTCACATATTTCATTTTGCATAGATTCCCAACTTTATGCAACCACTCTTTTACACAACTAAAAATTTACAGGCTTGACGTAGGAATTTGATTCATAGCTATATGAAATTGTGCTTCCACACAACTAAATAAATAAAATTTTTAAATAGAAGAATTGAAAGCTAAATCCTTTGTGTGGAATAAGGTCCCCACTGTATCGAAACTGCATGTCAAGTTGTGCGGGAGATAGGTACACAGAAGGAATGTGCATAGGAATATATTCGACTTTGTTTTGTTGGCTCAAACACATATTGAGAATTCAATTTGTGCCATAATGTTCAAAATGGAGTGTCAAGTCATTTGCAAATCAAATTTGGTTCAATTTTACATGGTAGTGGGGGCTACTTGTCAAGTCGATTCGTCGTAGAAGGTAGCTGAATATGTATTCTCATACTATTTATTTATGAATCTACTTACACAGTTTACTATTTATAGTGATTATTGATATTTTTAAGCTACTGCCATGATCACAACCATAGTTTAATGAGACTTCAAATTTTCTCGAAAAAATAATGGAAATTCTAACATGTTCTTGATAAAATATGACAATTTTTTTTTTAACTCCAGGTTACAACTGTAAACTTTCAAGATCTTGGGTGTCGTCAGGTTTTTTTGATGATGTTAAATCCATTTCCACAATAAAATACATGATTTAAACATTCGTACTGGGTGCTTTTGAGAAGTCTTTGATTTTAGAGAATTTGTTAATATCTATGCAAATAATTTCGATTCAATAAAAAAAAAAATTAATATAAGAGCAATGAAGGTTCCTCTAAATCCAAAGGAATTCAAATGGTTACTCAAGTTATCAGAACCAAACAAGTTTTTATAATTTTCTGATGCGAATAACTTCCTATAGTTAGAAGCAGGCAAGATTGACATTGCGCGAGAATTCATTTCTCCAAATTTGAGGTTCTTTCTGATCTTTCTCTGCTAGATATTTCTTTGTTTAGGAAACCATTTATGGATTTGTGTTAGCTCTTTTCACACATAATAGGCCAAGAAAGTGCAGCACATGTTTCGAAAAGCATTTTCTATGTGCTTTATGAGACGTACAAAAATAACTATATTTTTCGTTTGGGCTGATGTCATTTTCAATGAATTCGCTATTCAATTAGATAGAATATCCAAGAACACAAATTCTTTATGATGGGATTTCTTCTAAAAACTGTCATGTTAAGGCATATGTTTGATGGTTTACCTTGTAATCCTAAATTCGATTTTAGCGAGGAACCAATGTAGTTATGGTATCCTATATCATGGAAGCATAGAACATATTTAAATTTTTCTTTAATTCAATATGTGTTTGTAAGGAAAGTCTATTGCATGGTAACTAGAATAGGCCCTCGGAATAATCTACAAATTTGAGGTTTGCCTATCTGGAAAAGTGGAACATAAGGAAAGATAGATAAATACAATTATTCAAACTTATGGTTTTGAAGATAGGCCATTTCCCCTACAGAAGTTTCTTCTTGATAGGTAGTCTGTAGGAAATATTATTGTTGGATACTTGCATTTGAACAAAAAAGAAAAGATAAATAATTTATTTTTCTTTTACTGTTGAAGAAGTCGTTGTGAATAATACATCTCACACTAACATTCTTGCAAAGTCTTTAGATGCTTTTAACTTAAGTGAAGCTGAAGCTATTGAAGGCTTAGATAGAGGAAAAATTTTCATGGAACACTTAGAGTCTATTAGGTATGGGAACTTATTTCCAAGAACTAGAGATCATAGTGAGGAAGTTAGAATGTATCATAAAAGCATCAAAAAATACTAGTAGGTGCTGAAAAGATCCCTGAAAAATAGATCATCATCATGGAGAAAGATACAAGAAAAGAGGCACAAATTCTATGAGACAATCTCAATCTCTCATACGCAGTGTTGATATGAGTTCATCTACCAACCAGAAAAGAAAAAAAACCACTGCAAGAGAAAAAATCGTTGGCGATGGGCTATCAGGTGTTGGGGATGACAAAGAACCTCTTCATAGAGTAACAAGAAAAAGAGTTCACACGACTGAATCAACTAGATCCAAGAGTCCATTTAAAATAGGGATCATTAAAGAGGCCATGAATATGGAAGTTGGTAGTGCTATACTACCTAATTGGGTTAGTATGTGTTTGCAAGAAAACCAAAAAAAATGATGGAGAAAATTTCCGAAGAGGTCATAACTGAACTTTCTATCACATTGCAAGATAAAAATTGTGATAGGGGAAGTAAAAGGTTGAGGATTGAAAGGGTATAACTTTGAAACAAAAAGGTTGCTGATTGAGTAGAAATAAGTTTTGATTTATCTTGGGTTGTGATGCCAAGGATGATGAAATTGCGTCAAGCTACTTGTGACATTCTTGCATAGTTTGTTAGTGGACGACAAGAAAAGAAAATGAAGTTGAAGGCAAAAATAAAATATCTAGAAGATACTTTGAGCTTAGGTCCTTTGTTGAAGACTCCATTATCAATACATAGACCACCATTTGGAATTTCTAGTCCCGATGAATCTGAAGAATTAATAAACCTGTCAATCTTCTTAATGCAATGGAATTGTATATAATTAGTAATATATCTTAAAGATTACAAATTATTAAATCTGCATGGAAAGAAACTTTCGATTTGCAGCATTTAAAGCATATAACTAATTCTTCTGTCAATTTGGTCAAAACTGAGCTCAAGGGAGACAAGGAATTCATAAACAATGACCTACTAAATTTTAGTCGAAAGCTTAATTTAATGTCAAAAAGAAATGATAAACAAGGGTTGCCAGATATTGATGAAATGAAGCATATCAAGGCTGCAGGGTAAGAGAAAATAAAAAGATTATAGGACATTATTTTTTAGTGTGGAGGCATAGAAAATAGAATAAACGATGTGTATCTCAAGGCACTAGAAAATGTTTTGGATTTAAATTGTCCATGCATTACATATGAGCCTAGATTAATTGTAAAATACAAGTTGATCATTGAATTGGAGAAGCTGAAACAATCACAGGTAACCGATTCGATGATATAACTGATTTTAATGTAATGGAAATTAGCAAATGGATAATTACTTTTGTTATTGTTGATGAAGATTACTCTACCTTGGCTTCACAATTGCAAGAAGAAACTAGAGCAATTGAAGAGGAGATATTCAATGAATGTGTTAAACATGAAGTTATTGTCACTCCGACAAAAGAATTCATTGAAGCTAAAGTAAATGTCAATGAATAAACCCATCCTTGTAGATTTAGTTATAAATGTCACTTTGTTTCTAAAAAAATAAGTATTCAATAACTCTGCTAGATTAGAAACTTGTTTCATTGTGCAAATATTCTCTTGTGTGAAGCTCATATTAAAGCTTACACTATGCACACGAAGCTTTCTCTATGTAATGAAAGAATTTATTAAACAACTATAAACCTAAAAATCATAAATATAGATTAAATTAATTTAACTTTATGACGGAATAAAATTTTTTTGATAATAAATTTTATCAATTTCAAAAAAGAATTAATATTGTTATTACGAATGCAAATTTTTTTATTTTTTAATACATGCAATAAAGCTTTGTCCTAGTAAATTGAGAAATATAATTGTATGTAGAGTTTTGATTATACAGAGGAAGCTTATCCCTATTTCAATTGGATTCTATGTTTTTTCTTGAAGTTTTAATAATTTCATTCATACATAATTATTTTCTTTCGATTATGTTTGTCAAAGAATGAAATTTGTAACATTCTCTCTTTGCACAATATTTTTGAATACTATATTCATTTGTGATAAGCATCTTTTTAATGCATGTGAATAGTTATTGTTGTGTGGGAGAACGGGTGTGTGAAGCAAGGAATAGAAACTTTAATTCTTAGTGCAACAAAAGCTTTCAATGGAAATGTAACGTTTTTTCATATAAATTTCCCATAAACAGGTTTCTTTCCCGTACCATTTTTGCTTCTTACATTTGTGAATTAAATACTAATTATCGAATATTCAATTAAATGTTTTTTACGTTTGTGTAAGAAAAATTACTTTTATTGAGCCTATACCAATGCAATTTCATAATTGTAAACAATACAAAAGGGGCACACTACAAATGGAAAAGAAATCACAAACTAGTGTTATGTACAACGAAAAAAATAGATTTCATTGTGCAGAGTATGCTTTCCTCATTTTTGTACTCGGAATAATGACATTAACAATTCAGTATTCTTTTGGTGAATAAAAAATCAACATGTAATCGAGAATAGGAAATGCTATTAGCTATAAACTTTCATCGATATAGAAGTGGATGTGATTCAAACTACGAAGTTGTTTCATAATAGATATTATTGGTAGCTTGTAGGCTAACAATCATTATTATAAAATATTCACATTTAATTTGGTTCAAACATGGAGTAAATGGTTTCAGAATTTTGATATTTTTTAGAAAATTATTTCCACTACTTATCAGAAACATCAACTTTTCTGTTTTTTGAATTGTTATTTATTCAAAACAATTTGTCAAATAGATTTCGCACGTAGTATAGTAACAAATAACACACACGAAGAAAACACAAATTTTCAAATTGGCGTTATAATTTTGACATTCGTATGAACATTTTATTTGGGAAATGGATTCAATATCATCAACAATCACTGCGGTATTGAAAAACCTAAAGTTTGACAACTGTAATCCGGTTTTCCAAAAAAATGTGTTGGGTTTTATAAACATCATGCTAGAATTTCTACTGTTTTTCGGGTAGAATTGTGTGATGTTTCGAATATGGGAATTATCTCTACTATTTCCCATAGACGTCGAATTTTCTATTTTGAATTTATATTTATTAAGAGTGTCTTGTAAAAGAGATTTTACATGAAAAATAGTAACAAGTGGTGATTTTTTGACTTATCAATAAATCTATACTTAAAGGGCAATTAAAATGTTACTGATTGACAAAATATTTTAAGAGTACAAAGAAAACATGTATACCAGGGGACGGAAAAAAGTTATTTTCATAAATACGATTAAATCACCTGTGCTTATTGATCAAATGTTTAAGTGGCTGGCCGTGTATAAAAAATATGTGAATCTCTCCACGGAAGAGAAGAATAGTGATAAT